>RJWM01019769.1:0-19163 GCA_004363535.1 Dasyprocta punctata | reverse complement strand
GGCTTGTGCTGTGAGCCATGTCAGCCTGGATCTGCCACTCAGCAGGGATGCACCCCTGGGTGATTCACCTGCTGCCTGAGCCTCACTTTCCCCAACCATAAGGGGAAAAATATAGCAGTGACTGTAAAAATTGAAAGACTTCTTAAAGGATTTAGACAACACCAGACAGTCAGCTAAGGTGCAGACTCTCCCAGCTCACCCACTTACTGGCTGTGGGAATTTGTCTAGATCTCTTAATCTCTCTGGGCCTCTGTTTTCTCACCTGCAAAATGGGGGTAATTATTACAAGGCTGTTGGGAGGACTAATTAGTTCTGGCAGTGCCAAGCACAAGGTTAATGGTGTCATCATTAATGCTTTGCTTTCCTCTGGGGAAAGCGTCTCATTAGAAATCACCCTGCAGCCCACGGACACAGACCTCCGCCCACCTCTCTTCTTCCCCGCCTCTCTCCCTGCGTTAGGCACCGCAGTGGCTTTCCTGCTTCCCTCTAGTGGCCAGATGCTGTAGTGCAGCCTCCGGGTCTGGCGTTTTCCTGGCTGGTTGCAAGCAGAAGCAGCGGCCAGCGGGAGGTGAAGGTTGCGGGGAGCAGCGAGGTGTGATGACGGCACCCGCCCCGGCTGCGCACCCCGCCTCCTCAGCCGCACACCACAGCCAGCAGCAACAGGCAGCCTCGCCCCATCCGAGGCTTCTCCGCCCGGGATGGGAAGAACACTGAAGTTTCTGTCCCCGCAGGAGCAGCCTCCACCTTTCCCTGGCTGAGTGGCCGTGGGCTCGCCCTGGCCTCTCGGTGCTTGGGTCGCTCCACGATTCAGGGACCAGGGCCAGGGATATAGCTCGGCGGCACAGTGCCTGCCTGGCAAGTGGGAGGTTATGAGTTCAATTCCAGGCACACGCACACATGATCCAGGGGCCACAGACCCCCCAGCTCTGACCACTCGGCTTCTCTATCTCAGGAAGGCCCCACAGGTCAGCTTGGCCCACCCTTTCTGTAGACCGAGCACCCAAGTTGGCAGTGCACGCATCTTCAGTTCAGGCATCTTCCAGAGGGGACCAGAGCTGAGCGGCTCTGTCTGTGTCCCTGCCGTGGCCTGATCTGTGGCTGGGGACACAGGGGCTCTGCCCTCCTCTGTGGGAACCCAGCAGGACCCCAGGGTTGCTCTGTACCCTGTCTGGGCCACAGCCTCCTTGGAAACACAATTCCTCATCCCAGAAAATGCCATTTGTGCCTGCAAAGTTACATGTACAACTCAGATGCTTCCCGGACCTCCTGAAGCTGAGGAGGGCCCTGCCCCAGAAGCTGGACCCCTTCGCTACTCAGGAACCCCTGTCCTGCAGCAGAGAGGGCTGCAGGGATCCGCTTATACTGAGGAGGACGGAACACCCAACATGTGGTGTCAAAACAGCCAGGCCCAGTAAACGCGGTGTGATGCCTGCCACCAGCTCTGGTTTTATAAGGAGCATGCACAAATATTTATATACCTGCAGAAACACCACTGGAAATGCCAACCAGGCAATGTGTGCCCCGCGGCGGGTGGAGCCGGAGATGGTTCATGGGGAGCTTACGGTTCCCTTTGAGCTCATTACCTCTGAAAGAGACTGAAGCCACTTCACACGAGAGCTGGAGAGGTGGACGGATGACAGGGTGGGGCCCTTCCTGTACTGTCTCCTCCCCCATTTACAAGGTGCCACCGGTCCCCTAGCACTGGGCTCTCCCTGCTTGGGTGGCTGTTAGGGACAGCAGTGGGCTGGAGACCGCTGGGGCAGGGCAGGAGCTGGGGTTGTGGGGGAACTGCCTCCCTCCCCTCTCCTCCCAGAACTGGTTTATAAAATCCAAGGGGATGGGAAGGGAGAGCAGAGAAAAAGGAAACTGAACAAGGTCTCTCTGAGCAGACTCGGGAGCCAGGATGGAGAGGCCCCAGGGCTCTGGTGTGCCAGGAATCAGAGCAAAGGGCAGGGAGCTGGACAGGGAACTGGACAGGGAACTGGACAGGGAAAGAGGAGCTGGCTGGGACAGAGACTGAGGGAGGGAATGCTTACTCCCGGGTCTGCAGGAGCCAACGCTGATCCACCATAGATGTTTGTTTAGTTAAGGCTCAAAAACATAAAACAGCAAGATTTTTTCTTCCCTAGGAAAACTGGGTGATGAAAATGAGGCAAGGGGAAAACAAGAGCATGAAAGTCTAAAAGACGCAGAAACAAGGTCAGTGTAACAGTGGCCTGTGGGCTGCATATCGGGGTCAGAGCTTCCTGGCAGTCAGTGGGAAACAAGAAGTATTTACATATTTCACAGGATCTGGGAGATAAAGACTAGAGCTTATCGATTCCAGAAATGTCCAGCTACTCTAAATATTTACACAAGATTTCTCCTGAGAGGTTTCCAGAGGCACATGCTACCATGAGCCTTATCCTGAAAATCTCACACCTAATAAAACCACAGACGTGCTGTAGGGACTTGTGTCCTAGGGCATTCTTCAGTGTGGGCTGTATAGGAGCATAACCTGACAAGGTCTGGACAGTGGGGGCCCAGGGCTTCTCTCTGGGATCACACCACCTCCACTTGAACCATGGATTCTACAGAATCCACACCAACACACACATATGGTGGTTGTGTACAATTTCAAGAGTCCCTGGGCCATGTGGACCCCACCTGGACCCCACAGCACCTCCTGGAGGCACTGCAGTGGGAGTGAAGCCTTAGTGTTATGGTTTCCATGACGACCACACTGAAGGATGCCCTAGGACATCCTCTACGCCTGCCCATTCAGCAGAGCTTCCCAGCTGCCTCCTGGCCACTCCAGTGTCCACAGGTGAAGGCCCTGAGGGCACCTGGTCATCTCAAGCTTCCTTGAGAAGTCACCCACAGGCACTGAAGGAGGAGCCTGGCCTGGCTGGTGGCCAGGTACCCTGGGCAGGGCGTGGGTGTGACCCTCTCTGTTGGGGCTTCACAGCCAGGACACCTGGGTGAAGCACTGCACCACTGCAAGCCTGTGGTCCCCAGATGAAATGGAGGACATGTCACAGGTCTCCCAAGTGCCAGGGCCGTGGGACGGGCAGCTGGTGATGCCCGCGTCTTGGCACAAGTGGGCCTGCCCTGAAATGTTAGTTGAAAGACGCACCACAGCCCCCTCCACAGCAGTGCCACCGTGTGTATGGCTGGGGCCCCTTACTGCCCTGCCTGCAGAGACCTGGCCTGCCCTGGGAAAGAAAGGTGCCATGCTGTGTCACCTCGGGCCGCAGTCAGTCACCTCCCAGCCCCAGCACAAGGCCCCAGTGTGCCCGGCTCCTGGGGGAGATGAGTCAGAAGGCTGCTTCCCTGTCTCAGGCTGGCCTGCGGTAGGCGGGACTCTGCTGCCCAGAGACTCGGCGGAAAGGCCCCGGTTTCCTGTTCCCCCACCACCACCACCCACCAGAAGCCACAGCCGAGAGCGAATAGTACCGAGGCCCCACCCCCAGATCCCAGCTTCAGGGATGGGAAGAAAACATCAACAGGGGCTGAGCCCAGGCAGCTGCTGCCTGCAGCCGGGGGCAGCACCTTCAGTCCCTGACTCCCAAGTCTCCGGGCTCCCCCACCTGCACAAGGCCCACCTGGCCCCGTGGGGCTGTGGGGAGGGATGGGACCCTGAGTCTCACAGGACGGAGCAGGTCGCAGGTGCAGACACACGCCTAGCTCAAGCTGAGGCTGCCTGCCTCATGCCAGTGCCATGGCCACCTTCCCCATGAGGCCTGGGCAAGGAGGGGACACTCATCCAAGCAGTTCTGGATTCGAACTCAGCTCCAAGGACCCTCAAGTCCTGTGCCTAACCACAGAGTTTAAAACCCCAGGTCCCAAGAGCCAGAACAACACCCAGCACTAGGACACTAGACAGGAGGGGAAGGAGACGCCAGGTCCAAGGTGACTCCCAGGGTCCCCAGACACAGTAATGCCCATCTTGCCCATAGTCTCCACCCCCACCCAGACAGCGGCTCATCCAGTACCTGCCAATCATGTCTGAGGACTGGTCCCTAAGATGTCACCTGTGGCCCTCCCTGGTCCCCTGGCCATTCACTACTTCCTCGGGAACTCACTCTTGCCAGTTGAATGACAAGAAGGAAGATTACCAGGCACAGGTGTGAACATGGAGCCAGTGGGCCCCTAGAAGCAGAAGCCTGCATCCACTCTGCTCCCCACCAGGGCCCCGAGTCCAGGCTAGGTAAGTACAGGGAGGCTTGAGGGGCTTCATAGCCAGGGAGCCCAGAAATGCCCCAATGCCGTGGCAACAGGAGGCCATCCAAGGTCTCTATGACCGCCTGGCTAGAAGTCATCTCGTATAGGGCCTAGACCTTATTGCCAGCCAGCAGCAGGTGCCAAGGACATGCCTGCACCAGGCTGTCACCCCTCTGTCCCCTGGGTGGTAAGCATTAGGAAGAGTCGCCCAGGAGGCTCATGGGCAACGAAATGAGTGGCTCTGTAGACAGCAACAGAGACTTCCAGCCCCAGCCCCACGGTGTGTACCTGTCATGCATCACCACAGTGGACCCTCTGCAGGTCCAGGGGTATAGACTGCAGCTGTGTCCACTCCCCAAGTGAGGCTCAGAGAGGGCAGGGCAGAGAACAGAATTCAGCGGTGCCCATGGTGTGTGCGGTCCTCGCCTCTCCACACTTCACCTCCGTCTCCCAGCCTTGCCTCCCTTCCCCACTCAGACCTCCTGCAGCACCTCGGCTGCCGCCCCAGCTCTCCTGAGCCTAGATGTCCTGGTTATGGTGAGAGCCAGACCTTCAGTCTCAGGCAGCTTTGCTCTCTGAGTGCCCCCAAGGCACACCCACTACCTAGACTCAACCAAGATCAAGCACAGAAAGCTCCCAGCCAAGTGACTGGTCTGCAGCCATTACTCAACTTGTGGGACCTCCAGAATGTCAGAGGTGACAGACTTGTCTGTCATTTCCGCTGCCCTGCAGAATCCCTGAAGGACAGCACCAGGAACCCTCCCACCCACCGTGGCCCAGCACCCAGTTTGCAGGGCCCAGCACACTGCAGGACTCCAGTGGCGGGGGTAGAGGCTTTAAGCCACTCACTGTCGCTGCAGAGACCACAGAAGTGACGGGGCCGCTTCCTCCTCATCTCGGTGAAGCAGACAGCTTTCCAGACAATTCCCAGCCCACAGTCCTCCAGCCCTAATCGAGGCGCAGACACAAGGGGGAATCACTAAACATTTAGAAAACATGGGAACCCTGTGCCCCACGCAGCACGGTGGGGATTTATAAAGAACAAATCATGCCTGACAAACTTGATAGCTTTCTTGATAGAATTACAAGACTGGTAGATGAAGGAAATGCAGGCAGGGTAATATATCTTGATTTTTAGCAAAGCATTTGATACAGCGCCCCGAGTAATCTCGCAAAGTTAATTCAAACAGACTTGGCCCTAAGCACTTGTCGTGGGGCCTAAAAGCAGGAGGGGGCAGGTCCCAAGGGTCCCCCGGGGGAAGGGGCTGGATGGCAGAGTCTGGGTGTGGGGACAGGGCTGCCAAGCCCGGCACTGGGTCACATCTTATCTAACATCTTCATTAATGATCCTGAGAGAGGGAGTAAACAGTCCGTTAATGAAATTTGCAGAGGATATTAAATTGGAAGGTGTTGTGAACACCAATGAGGACGGCAAAGCGGTCCAGAGAGACCTGGGGGGAAGAACCTTGGCAGGAAACAGAGCCGGCGGGGTGTGTGCAGGGGGGCCGCCGCCTGGAGAGCCCAGGAAGAGAAGGGCATCCCCAAGGCTGGTGCGGATCGGGGAGAGGCCACAGCCAGCTTAGGTTCGGGCCAAACAAGCAAAGCCCAGAAATCTGTTTTTCCGTCTATGAAACAGAAGGAAGGGCCAGTGGGTAATGGGGGTGCTCATTGCTCTCGAAGCTGGCAGTGATGGAGGAGGGCTTGAGGGATCTCAGAGCTGGGGTCACAGGACGGCGGGGAGGGAAGACTGGCCCATCATTGTTGCCCCAGATCTCCCCAGGTCATGCCCCGAGATACGGGTGATGGGCACTGCTGGGGTAAAGGGTCTCCCTGACCCAGCGACCGGAGCTCCACGCCTGCCCAGATCACAGGGCACACAGGTAGCTGTGAGCCACAGAGGCCCCAGCCAGGGACCGCAGGAGGAAGCCCGCAGCCCTCTCTGGCTGCTGCTCAAGAGGGAAACACGCCTCCAGACAGACAGACCAGCCCGGCCAGGGTAAGGGAAGGTGGCCTCCCCCACCCAACCCCATCACCCTGTCTCTCCCGGACCTCATTTGTTCCTTTGCCTCTGTATCAACCCTAAGGGGTTCTACGACTCACCCACCCCTAGGGACTCATGTGGAAGCCACCCATCCATCTGGACTCAGAGGGCTTCTTCCCACCTGGTTCCTGGACTAGTGGGGTCTGAACAAGAGCCAGGGCTGCCTAGCCTGGTGCCAGCCCTGGGCAATCTGAAATACAGGCTCTGTGGGAAAAAATGGATGGCGATGCCCAGTGGAGGATGAATGGTGCTGCTGGGAGCCAGCCCAGGCAGATGTCGAGATCACCTGCTGGGACGGGGGGCGGCGGGGGGACGACCAGGTGAACCAGTCCTGACTTAATAAGTAACTACCACGTTTACTGAGCTCTAACCATGGTGCTGTTCTAGGTGTGGTCCACACATTAACATATTTGACCTTCACAGCCCTAGGAGGTAGACACTCGCACAATCCCTGTTTTACAGAGAAGGAAACTGAGGCACTGAGGGGAAGCTTCTAGCCAGAAGGTGCAGGGAGCGAGCAGCAGCCTGCCTGTCTGGTGGCTCCAAAAGGGAGACCCTCTGGGTGGGTAGAGGCAGCCCCTCCCCCAGGGAGGTCAGAGCCTTGCCCACCCCTTGTCTTACCCAGGAAGGGAGTTGTGCCAACTCCTGCCACACTTGTGGAGCCTGATTTTACTATATGTTTCCCTTCTCCCCCACCACCACTGCCGCGCTACATCGAGTCCACCGAACAAGTCTGTTTCCATGGAAACCATACAGTGACTCAGGGCTTCGGGACCTTCTCTGAACCAGATTATGAATATCAAATGCTCCCTCCCCACACCAATGCAGGGTGGAGTTGGAAACTAAAGGGAGATGCACGGTGTGTAAGGGAGGAAGACGACGGGGCATGGGCAAGGGGAACCTGGGGACTTGAACCTGGCCCTCACAGACATCTGGCACCTGGACCCCCTTAGACTCAGCAGATGGAAGACGCCCCTTCTCCGCTGCAGCCTGACATACCCAATACCAGCACTCTCAGCACCAAACTTCCTTTGCACTAGTGCCCGGAGGTGCGGGGGTTGGGGGGACAGGGATCCACACCCGTTCCCTGAATGGCAGCCTGCACCTGGCAGAGATGGCTCAGGGGCCAGGATGAATGGCAGGCGTCTTCCAGGGGAGCTGGACTTCAGGTCCTGGGGAGGAAACCTCCAGCCAAGAGCATTACAACTACTCAGCAAAGAGGGAAATACAGACGGGGGATCTGCCTAGAGATGAGGAGGCTGGGTGTTAGGTGCAGGGAAATGGGGAGTGATTGAAAAGCCCCAGCAGGGTTGGAGGATAATTGGCAAAAAGCTTCCTCTTACTCATGCACCCCTTCCCTCTCCTGCCCACCACAGTGGCCTGGAGCGGCCTGGCCTGGCTGCAGGTCACTCGCCCACCCCATCAGGGATATCAGGGGTAACCACAGGCCTTGAAAGTTGGCAGTACCAGTTCCTGGCCTCCCGCAGGGGTCTCAGGCCCAAGGGCAAACCTGCCCCCTCCTTACCCTAGAAGCTCCCTACAGACCCAAGAAGGAGGCGAATGGAATGGGTTAGAAGCTTGATACCTCCCTGGTGAATCCTATGTGTGAGTCACAATGGTAAAAGCACTTTTGAAAAAGAAACAGGGTCATCCTGATCCCTGTAAGTGTGGGGCTGCTGAGGACAGGGCCTGGTTACTGCCAGCCCAGGTAAGGTCAGCCTGAGACAGGCCAGCCCCACCTGCAGGGTGGAGGAACGGCTGCCCAGAGCTCCCTGGTACCTGACCACCTGCTTGCCTCTTAAGCCTCCTGGTTCCTTCCCAGCCCGGGTGCTGCCTCCTGTCCCGTCCTAGGTCTCCTCTGCCCCTTGCTCTTGCCAGCCCTACAGAAGATGCTGGCTGAATTTCTGCCCTTGACTGGACCTCCGTCTCCCCTGACCCAGCCTCCCCTCTGTCCGTGGCAAGTCCCACGGGGAGCCCTTCCCAGGGGCCTCCTCGCTCAGAAGCAGTTTTTAAGTCCAGCAGGAGGAAATCAGCCCTGGAGTAGAGACCCAAACCTGGGAAAGGGGAGGACTGGGACTGGGAGAGGGGGCACATGCGGCTTCTGCAATCAGGCCAAGATGCCACCCTGGGAAGACCGTGAGGTCTTCCGATCCGGTCCTCAGGTTGCCTGACCTTTTAATTCCCTAGTAACCCGGGGCAGAGCTATCATCACGAAGGCAGGCATAGAGTACCCGGAGCCCCGGGGAGCAGCTCTCGGATGCCCCTGTAGAAGAGCAAGCCGGAGGTCTGCGGGGCTTCCCGGGGAGGGGGTGGGGGGGCTGCACCATTTGGCAGCGTCGGCCCCACAGGGCCCAGCGCATCGCAGCGTGGTGGGTGCGGGCGCTGGGCCGGTGGGAGCAGGAAGCAGGGTGCAGTCCCCGCCCCGCCCCCGGTGCAGCCCCAGCTTCGGTGTAGCCCGGCTGGGAAAGTTAGAGCGGGCGCGGGGACCTCAGCGTTTCGGGCGCCGCGCAGCCCCGGGCTGTAGGACGACGAGCCCGAAGCAGCCCGAGCGGACTCCGCAGCGGAGCAGAGCCGGACGCCCTGGGGCCGCCGTGCGCCTCAAGTTTGCCGCCCTCCCCAATGGGGGCGGGGGTGATCGCGGCTCCGCCGGCCCCGCCGGCCCTGCGCACCCGCCGGCAGCGCCAGTCCCCGGCGAGGGGCGGCTCCCCGGCCCGCGCCCTCCCGCGGCTGCGGCGGAGTCCTCGCCGCCCGCCCCGGGCCCGGCCGCTACCTGGTAGGGGCCGCGCCGGGAGCCCCGGCTGCAGCGCCCCGCGCCGGCTCCATCCTCGGGTCCGGACTCAGGCTCGCCGGGGGCATCCTCCGCCGCGCCTGCTGCTCGGCCTCCCGCGCCTCCTGCGCCTCCGCCTCCGCCTCCGCGCCCCTCACGGGCCCCTCTCCATGGCCCCGGGCGCGAGCCGGGCGGTCAGAGGCGGGGGGGCGTCCTGGGCAGGGCAGGGATCGGGCCCGGGAGCCGGGCTGGAGGGACGTGCGGCGCCGCGGGACCCGGGCCGGAGCGCCGCAACCCGGGCGCCGGCGGGAGCAGCGGCCGCAGGCGAGGAGCCTAGCGGAGCGACCGCCTCGCTTCCCAGCCGAGCGCGGCGGCGGTGGCGGCAGCGGCGGCGGCTTCAGCGCCGAGCGAGCGACGGGCGCTGCGGCCCCGGCTCCACCCCCACCCCCGACCGCCCGCCCCTCGCGTCCCCACCCCTTCGGCGCGCTCCCGCCCCCCGCGCCATCCCTCTGGCCTGCCGTGAGCGCTCTGGGTTCCCGGGGCAGCCCGCACCCGGCCACCCCAGCCCACGGGCCGCCACGCCCACCCTCCCTCCGGCCACCCCCAGGCCGGCGGGTGCTGCTGTTCTCGCCGGCCGAGTCTGGCGCCTGAGCGCCCCCATCCCCAAAGTCGGCTGGAGCGCCGTCCTCCACCCCTTCCCTAGCCGGCTCGAGAAGAGAGGCTCCTGGGCCCAAAACTGGAGCCACCCTCCTCGCTGTGCCAGTACCTCAGCTCGCATTCCTAGCCCGCCCTGCTGCCCTGCCCTTTTTCTTCTCCAATGTGGAAATAGGTCATTTGTTCCTGCTCCAGGTGGCTGTCTTGCGCAGGGTCAAAGGGTGAGTGACTTAGGGGCACTGGGTACATCTGCTGACGGGCGCCTTCCACCCCCATCCTGGCTACCAGACTGCAGCTGGCACACCCACGTGGGAACCTGGAACCACCGGCTCAGATGTGCGGGAGACTGGGGCAGAGCCTGCAGGCCAAGTGCTGTAGACCTTCGGCGTATGCACAAATATTGGCTGAGCATCTCCCTCAGGCCAGGCTCGCAGAGACATCAAGAACTGGCTGGTGACAAGACAAACAGACCCCTGACCTCTGCCGGTGCCGTGGAGAAAGCAAGGTAAACAAGGCTGCAGAGGAGGCAAGGAGGGCCAGCGCTGCACCAGGTCTGACAGTGGCCCCTCAGCTGCCCAACCCGGGTTGGGCTCCTCATCTGGAGAATGGGCAGGTGGCTGGGCTGGCTGGACCTCTGAGCTCCTCAGTTCTGCCCGAGAGATGATCCTTTGGGGCAGGGACACAGTCTGTCTCCACCCTCTTGGCTCTGGGTTCTCCGGGAATCTCTGCTTTCCAGCCATGGCCTCCATAACTCCTGGATGGGGGCGCACAGAAAGGTGCCAGCGCCTGGCACACAGAAGTGCTTCATAACTGCACATTGTTGTTGGCTGGTGTAGCCAGGACCAAACATTCCCTCACTCACTCGCCCAGAGAGGGCCGTGAGGTCTGCGCTTCTGTGAAAGACTAGGAACTCAAGTCATCAGGAAGGTCTCTCCACCCAGAACCACATGACACGAAGGCTCCTGCCCCAAAGGTCCCACCAGACCAAAAGGTCATTTGTCTTGCTCACTACCGCAAACTCCGAATTATAAACTGCTCTTCCCAACTCCCTCTCAGAGCCAGCAGCGAGCCCCAAGGAGCTGGAGCGGCCAGCGGTGCCTTCCTTCCTCTGTTTGCTGCGGCAGCCTGGGCACCCCACCCACTGCAGCCAGGGCCCAAGGGCCAGCCTCAACTTGACTTCAAGGTGACCAGGTCGCCTCCCCACCTGTCCCCTGCGAAGGGCATGTTCTGGGAAGCCTAAGGAGAGTTCTGATGTTCCTGAAGCAGGACACAGTTCCAAAATCCCTCGGTCCTTCCACAGAAAGCCCTGCGCTGTAGCCGGGGCTCAGCTGTTGGACCCTCCCCTTTCACCCAGTGCTAATCCCTCCCGGAGTCTGCGGCCTGACAAGAACAGCCAGGCTTTAGGAAGCTTTCTCTATCTTGCACTCTCAGGTTCAGCGCTTCATTTTTCAAATTCTGGTATATTTCGGGTGGAGAGGAGAGGGAAATGTACATCTGGCTGGCATGAAAAGATTGGTGTGGTTGTAATGTAAAGATGGAGTCCAATTTGGAATTTATTTTTTAAAAAAGAATATTTAAACTCTAAAAATAGACAGAAGACCCGGACTCAGGAACCGCAGCATTCTATTTCTAGTTTCCCAGAATCTCTCCCTCAGCGAGAGCAGGTGTTTCCGAGGCACCTACTGTGTGCACCGCACAGGAGGGAAAGGTGGGAGAGGTGTAGAAAGCAGTAGCAGCAGCGGCAACAGCGAAGGCCTTGTACTCCTGGAGCTCGGATCCCACACAGTGAAGCCGGGAACAGTCAGTGAAAATGTGATCCGATACAGAATATGTAGCCTTGAAAATCAGACGCAGCTGGAGGCTCCAAGGGCCATGCAGGAAGAACTTGCTGGAGGAGAAAAGGGAGAAGGGGAAGAGGATGAGAGGGAGGGGGGAAGAGAGAGAGGAAGGTGGCAGAGGGACATGTAGGGCATAAGCGGGGAAAGAACAGCCGCCTGGGGTCTTCATCGGGGTGGGAGGGAGATAAGCATTAATGGCTGGTGTTTGTGGTCTGGCTGCATGCCAGACGCAGTGCTGTTTGTGCCGTGTGAGTTATTTCATTGACGCTTCAGCACAGCCATTTTACAGATGAAGAAACTGAGAGCGCCGGTTTGCAGGGCCAGGGGTGTGATTCACCCAGGCTGTGGACTCCCACTCGCTCAGCCACGTGGGGCCAGGTGGACCCAAGCGGGAAGGAACAGGAGGGTTGGTGGGCTAGGGAGGGGAATAAGTGGCGGGGCCTTTGGTGACCCCTGCTGGGGAACCCTACAATGAGATATTCCTCTTCTCCCCTCAGTGTGCTGGTCATCCAGGGTAATTGGTTGAGGGATTTGGGGGATTGAGATGCTGGCTTTTTAATATCTCTCCACTGTCTGTGTGGCGGTAGCTTGTGCCACTCACCTTGGTGCTTCAGTCTGTTCTGGGAGATTGATGGCCTGGGCTTTAACCGAAGATCTGTGCCGCGATCCTCCACACCGTGTCTCCTGGGGCCTCCATGACAAAGCAGTGAGTGTGCAGAGGACCCACCTGGCTCTACCTGGACTCGGGCCCCAGAGCACCAGGACCAAAGGGATGAATCCTGACACGCAAACCGAGGCCCCGAAAGGTCGAGTGATTTACCCAAGGCCGTGCAGGAAGTGGATCTCCAGCTCTTAAGGAAAAGGGCTCTTACCTACCTCCTGTCCCCTAATTCTGCCCTTTGGGGGAGAATTCATCTGCCAAATCAATCAAGGAACATGAATCTCTTTGTGGTTGGAATAAAACAAGAATGTGAGAACCTTACCTCCAGCTAGACAGGTACTGGGCCCTCGGGTACATGTGGATATGAGACCATTTCTCCCAATGAGTTCTGATCCCAGGGCAGCTGGTCTTGCCAGCACCGAAACCCCTTTCCTGCCCTCTGTAGCCAAAGCCCCTTGAAAGCTGCCTTGTGCTCCACCTGTGAGGCTTCTGTGCATCCCTCAAGGGACATCCCTGCACCCAGACCCGCTGGTCACCTGCAGTCACCTGCTCGGAAACCGCAGAGCCCCAAAGTGTGGGTGTTCTACTAGTCTCCCCAGTCCTGTCTACTGGGGCTGCAACCTGCAACCTCTGGCTTCAAATCCAGGGTGAGGGGCCCAGGAGGAGGGCACCATTCCCTCTACTCTCGCTCCTCTGAGACTCCTCCAGCAGAATGGCTCCCTCCTTCCTGGGCAGCAGGTCAAAATGCCCAGGCAACTCAGAGAATGCCAACAAAGCCAGGAGGGTGGGAGGAAGGAGTGACTATGTGATTTGCTTCTGCCAAGTGGCCACGCCAGGATTTGAACTCCCATCCTATGCCCTGCGATGTGACCCAGCTGTTACCCAGACTGTCCCCGCTACCCCGGGCTCAGTGCATGCACTTGGCCTTTCTGGACCTGGAGGTGGGGGGCCGGGAGCGATCTGGTTGGGAGCTTCAGAGAGAGGCATTGTCCCATCCTCCAGCCATTGTCCCTCCTCTGGCCTCACATGATCCGCCCCTGATCTTGCCAAGGTGAGCCTCGTCCAAGTCTCCAAGGTTCCTTGGAGGAAGGAGAGGTCAGGGAAGGCCAGGCCTGCTTCCTTCTGAGGAAGAGTCTCCTCACCCACTCGGCCCTGTGGCCCAAGCTCTCACCAGGAGGCCCAGGCTGGGGACCTTCCTGCCCTCTCCCTCCCGTCCTCTCCCCAGCCAGCTTGCCTGGCCTGAGAGCTCCCAGGCAGCAAGCAACCCAAGGCCAGCAAGGCCTGAGCCCCCATCTGATCTGAAACCACGCTAGAGCAACAGGGATTTCACAGGCCTGGGGCTGAAGAGTGATGGGATTTGGGGGCGGACAGCAGGCAGGATCCAGGCTGCAATTAAAATTCCCCTCCTGGGTAATTGCCAGGCCTCCGAGGGCTGTTTCCATGGTGAGGGAGGCTAGGCCCGAAAAGGCAGGCTCCTGACAGGGCTGGGTACCCTCCTCTGCTCCTGCCCACAGAAGCCTCGCTCCTGGATGCAACAGTCCAGCTCAGATCCTAGCAAGGGACAAGGAGATGCCTGAGACGGTACTGGTGTGAGGCCTGCGGGGATAGGGAGGGGTCCAGGGAGCACCTCAGTGGCTGTTTCTGGGATGCAGCAGGCCCCTCCAGGGACAGGGGCTAACTGGAGTAGCCAGAAACTCAATTTGGCCTCTTAACCAAGGCAGGAAGACACTTCGAGGACTCTGGTAGCGTGATCCTTGTCTGAGAATCACCAGCCTACTTCCACTCCAGCTGCTGCCACGGTTCTGCCAGGGACCCCTGCAAGGCCCACGCTGGCCTCTAGGCCAGCCCTCTCCTGGCCTGCCGTAGCCCATCCCGGCATCCACATCCCTTATTCCTCCTGCCCATAGGGGACTCTCCTCCCGCTGGCCCCAAGGCCACCATTTGCCCAGCCCTGGCTGGGGCCGAGAAGGCTCCAGGCCCTCCTGGCATATGCCCAGCAAGGGATCAGAGGTAGACAGCCAGGAGACAAGAGAGAGATGCAGGGCTGTCCCTTAGGAATCGTGGAGCTCAG
Organism: Dasyprocta punctata; assembly: GCA_004363535.1. Taxonomy (NCBI): domain Eukaryota; kingdom Metazoa; phylum Chordata; class Mammalia; order Rodentia; family Dasyproctidae; genus Dasyprocta; species Dasyprocta punctata. Next base: position 4,928 of record RJWM01019769.1, on the reverse strand, counting down.
CAGGCCCCCCAAACCAACCTGGAAAGCCAGCACCCCAAAACCCCACCTGGGAATTTGGGACTCCAGTCCTGCCTCCTAGAAACTTTTCTGGGGTTGGAGCTGCCTGGGAGGGGAGGCTAGTCCCATGGGACCCTCAATTAATCTGCCCATACTCACCAGGGGAGGGGAGACTAGGGGTAGGTGGCAGATGCCCAATGGCTGCTTCCCTTCTGTCCCTGTCCCCATTCCTGACCAGCCCTAGCCTCTTGGTAGCAAGGTGCCCACTCAGAGGGCAGCCCAGCCCTGGCAGTATAGAGTGGGCGGTGTCCCCTGGGATCCCCTGACCAGACCCACTCTGGGAAAGCAAAGGGAGTGGATGTCTACCGTGTATGGCTAGCCTTTGGTCACCTCCAACAGGACAGCACAGCCCTGGTCAGCACCATACCTGTGGGCTCTGGGAGCTCAACCAAGGAACAATGAGGTCATTCTCTGGTCTGGATTTTGCTCTGTGACCCTCTGGGTCTGTCTCTGTGACTAGCCAGCATGTAGCATGTATACGTGCAACCTTGAAGGGAGAGGGGGAGAAAGGGAGGAGAAGGAGAAGGCAGAAGAGGGAAGCGGGAAGGCGGAAGGGGGAAGGAGGACGGGGAAAGAGGAAGGAGAGAGGCTCAAGAGCCCAAGCCAGGCAGCAGAACGCGCGCCACCAGGGAAGTATTTATAAGAATTCTGATATGCTGTGTGCCAGGTACTATACTGAGTATTTGCATTATCCTCACAACAGCCCCTTGAGTCTGTTCCAATATTATCCCCATTTTAAAGAGAAAGAAACTGAAGTAAGGTAATAGAAGTCAGCATAATGGTAACTGCTTCACAGGGGTATTGACTACTAGAAGAGGCATAAGGGAACTTTCTAGAGCAATGCAAATATTTGCATCTGGGTGGTGGTCACATGGTTATGTACATATGCAAATATGCATTGCACTGTTACCAAAGAGTTTTGTATTTTGCTGTCTATACATTTCAGTAAAAAAGTGATATTGAGCTGTAGACTGGAATATTACCCAACCCCAATTAAAGAATGAGGATGCTCTTGGTATACGAATGGAGGGCTCCAAGAAACTCTGTTAAATGGAAAAGAACAAAGTACAAAACATTATTTTGCAGCTAGTATACAAGCACATTTTATTTTAGACAAAAGGAGAACAAGAAATCAAAACATAGCAATTTCACCCCAACCAACAAAACAGCAACAATCATCAGCATATTGGATATTCCCGAAAATTATTTAAGACAAAAAATACAGACATGAAACATTATCTAACTAATTGTTAACACAATTGTTTTCAAATGAACATTTCACATTAAAAATAAAATCTGACCCTGAGAAAAATACATTTTACTCAAAATTCTTTTTCTCTGTCACAACTAATTTTTAAATATATAGATTTTGTTTCAAGTGACATGATACTCTACCCAGAGGATTCCCAAGAACCCCACACCTGTTACATGCACAGATTTTAAAATGCTACCTATACATGTCTGCCTGTGTGCCTCTGTTATCTCCAGAGAGACTCACAGAAACCAGGGCTGCCTCTAAGGAGAGGCGCGACACGGCCAGAGACAGAGGCTGGAGGAAAACTTTCCACAATATATTCTTTTCTTAACCCATGGGAGCATATTATTTATTTAAAAATTAAGTGAAATTAAAACAAACGATATACATGCCTGAGTTGCTGATTCCCCAGCCATTATGTCAGTCGCTTCAGTGCATTTAATTGCAAAACAAACAGTCCCTCTCCACTCTCTTGCCCGTCTGCAACCTGCTTCCCTTCCTCAAGCCCAGGTGGACTGCAGCTGACTGTAGCTGTTCAGCTGGGGAAAGCTCATAGCTGGGCTCCAGCATGGGCCCATCTAGAAGCCACCGTGGCCTGGGAGCCAGGGGTCTGGCCAAGACTAGAGGGACCAAGAAACCGCAGACCTCCCAAGCTGAGCCCCGCTTGGGATGCTGAACTGGGTGGGTGCTGTAGGATTGCTGACTGCTCATCTGGTTCCTCCAGCTGAGGGTGACTTGCCAGGTTGCCACCAATGCAGTAACCCCTACCCAACTGTCTGCCTCCTACACTCCTCTCACACAGTGTCTGCAGGAAAGCCAGCACAGGCCTGGGCCAGAGGAAGGTCCCATGCACAGAAAGACTTTCAGAAAGCCACATGCACTGCTCGCATAGGGTTAGTGCCCCTCAGAGGAGTGCAAGGTCTTCACTGACTACTGCTTAGTTTAAACTCCTGAGTTCAAATCACAGCTCTGTCATTTCCTGGCCTTCAGACCTCAGGCAAGTAGCTTCATCTCTTTACACCCAGTTTTCTCCTCTACAAAATGGAAATAATGACCCATACCTGTTAGAAAAACCTGAAAAAGATGTTGATGACTCTAAACCTCAGCCTTGTGCATAGGAGGCTCAATTTTAAAAGAAACCACTGGAGAAAGAACATGCATGAGAACAGTATTTATTAGAACATGGAGATCTTGAGTTAAACAAGACCTGCATGCCAGGCCGCCCCAAGGACCACACCTGAGCGGAGCATTTTAACAATATGCGAAGTGTTGTACAACCTCCTAAGAGAGGGGACTGAGGCACAGGCCTTGTCTTAGCCAGAGCACCAGGTCCCCCCCACCCCAGGCATCCCTGCACAGGGGTCATCAGGGCCCAGGATGTCTGGCCAAGGTCTGAGAAATATGATGTCCAGGTCACAGGCCTAGAGGCAGCATGGCTCCTGAGGTCAGGGCCATCCCCAGCACCTGAGAATTACCTGGGGAAGGGCTTCGGGACCTAGGAGGATGGGAATTTGCAGGCGGATTCAGCCTCACCTACCTCATCACACCGGATACCCTCAGCCTGCCACAGCACACTGACCCTGGTTGGCGCACATGGACCGGGCTAGCCTTGGAGTCAAGTTGTGTAGGACCAGTCACTGAACTCCGAGCTGTGTTTCGGTCATACAGAGGCTTGGCCATGCAGGCCTCTGGTCCTGGGCAGCAGCAGCACCTCTCTTACTCTTGGATGTGGAGGCCCTCGCTGTGTGCAGCGCTCATCAGCAACACCAAGGATCTGCCCAGAGGCAAGAGCTTAGGGTGGGTGCAGGAGACGGAACCATAGGCCAGCAGTGGCCCAACCTGAGGGAGCCGGATGCCCATGTGCAGGAGTGGGGAAGTCTCAGGGGTTCCCCTCACAGAGACTAAGGAAACAGGCAATGCTGGGACAAATGCTGGAACCCCAGGAGAACTGAGGGTGCGGCTGCCAAGACTCCAGGCACAAGCCCGGTCTGAGTATGGTGTCGACAGCTCCTGTTGCCCTCGGGGCAGCCAGAGCAGAGGCAGGAGGTGGAGTCAGTAGTAACATCTGTTTTATAGGTGAACAGCCAAAGCTCCACAAAGCAGTCAACTCCAAATTGAGCTGGGTGCCCAGGGCCTGCTGGCACAGGCTCCCTCCCCAGGCCCCTGGCTGACCTGGCCAGGTTCAGCCTCCTTCTGTGAGGCTGGCAAACCTCCCACCAGCCAGAGTTAGTCCTTGGCAGTTGCAAACTGTTAGACAGGCCATTCTCTGGGGTGATTCAGTCTCCTCAGGCTCTAAAATTGCCCCATCTCTCACCCACCAACTCTACTCCAATTCATACCAGATACGTTGTCACCCAAAGGTCCCTGTTAGGCTTCGCCCATTCATCAAGGATTACTGAGCTCCTCAGCTCTGCCTAAGGGGCCTAAGCACCTCTGGGACCTAAGCATCCGCGCCCCCAGCCAGAACTTGAGAGGAGAATGGGGATTCTGTCAGGGGTTAGGGGGGACCCAAAATGATTACAATCAGCTCCTCTGGACAGTCCAGAAAAATCTCCCGAAACAAGTTATCTCTACCCATGTTCAGAGTGACTCAACTAATGTCACTGAACTATTTTCAAAGCAGAGCTAGAACATGACTGTTCTAGAAGGTCTCCTCACAGGAATGATTGACCTGTCCCCCTCTAAAGGAAAGACATCATTTGACAGGGCAAACTGCTAACCTTCAGGTGTTGGACCAAGCTGTAGGGATAGCAAAGAGACACACTTCTAAGGTAACCAGTGACTCCCCACGCTGCACCCCCACCCCAGGAAGTAGTGGTTGCGAAGTCAGAGAGCAGAGGGCTGCTAGCCAGGATGTGAACGTGGAGATGGTGTTGGACAGCTCCAAGTCTGAGACAGAGCGAAAAAGTTGGATCTAGGACTCAACACAAGAGCAGTGGAAAGGGGTCATTAAGGAAAGTGTAAGGCATTAAATCAACAACCTGGTAACAGGGAACATGCAGCCACATCCCCCCCTCTACCGCCCAACTCCTGGGGAGCAAGGGCATCTGATGCCACCTCTAGAGCACTCTTTGGGGGGTAGGAAGGGTTTCAGTCAGACCACAAAAACAACCTTCTGACTGTGACCTTAGAAGTGGCACCCATGTGCCATGAACAGGGCCTGCTCAAGAAGCAAGTTCCACCCAGGATCCCACAGCGTACACTTCACATTAAAGCAAGGATGCTCTTTAGGGAATGCCTCCCGCTGGGAACTGGAGCTAGGGAGCTAGGGAGATTGGTGTACTCGTAAAGCATGTCACAGAGTAATAAGCACAGGACTTGCCCCCCCAAAATACCAGCGATTACTATTAGTAGTGTTATTGTTAGTGCTATAGCATCAAGGCTGCCTGAAAACAGACCTTGTGATAGCTTTTGCTCCCTTCTCTCCCATCACTGACACCCCTTCCTCAACAATAACATATCTGCTTGATTTTACAAAAAGAAAAGAAAAAGACATCTGAACTCTTGGAAGGAGAAAGGAAACTCCAGGTTTTGCTTGAAAACATCAGAGCCATTAAAGTAGGCAGTGTAGAAAAACAGCAGGAAAGAAGAGGAGGAGGAGGAAGAGGAGGACGAT
>RJWM01019768.1:0-38380 GCA_004363535.1 Dasyprocta punctata | reverse complement strand
AGAGGTTTCAGTCCACAATCAACTGGCTCCAAGGTAGGGTGCCTTGGCAGAGCAGTAACAGTTCACAATGGCAGAAGACAGCAAAAGCAACAAGGGGAGGGGGACAAGGCTCTTTCTGTCCCTTATATTTTATGCAGACTATCACCCTAGGGTGGGTGTAGCACTCACATCCTTAATCCTAGTCAGAACTACGCCAAACCAATCATTGTAGTGATTTACTAATCTCACATCCTTAATCCCACCATCATATGCTCTAGATCCAGGTACCTCTGAAAAAGCCCTATGACTGCAAGGGGCTTTGTGGGGGACATCTAGTCACAAACCATAATAGGTATCAACTGAAGAGTCAGAAAAGGAACATGGTAGCCCCATAGCCAGACAAGCTCATCAAGAATATAAAATCTGATATGGGTCTTTTTCATACCCATAAGGTGATAAGCAAATAAGGTGGCAAAGCATTTGTTAGACCCAGGACAGGCATTTACTCCAAGTATTTGCCACAACTATATGTAGAGAACTTGGAGTCAAAGAACAATATGACAAATCAAGCACAAGGCTATAACCTTACTGGTCCAGCAGCACAGTGAGAACTCAAATTCCATCCTTAGGACTGGAAGGTGTCACCAAGGACACTTAATTAGGTCCAATCCATACCCACACTAGATGAAGTGAAATCTGACTATCTTAACCCCACATGTTGTCTAGTACAGATTCTCCTTCCTTTCCCTGTGGTACATATGTTATTCCAATATTTTTACTTTGTTTCTGGCTCATATGAATTCACTGAGTGACTTTTCAAGGAGAATCCACCAAATGCTCCACACTATATTTGAACAATGGAGTAAGAACAGACCTGGTCTCCTCTCACAAAGCTCATGCGCCATGAACTGAGAGAGACAGATCTCAGTCGATAAGCATACAGACATGTACAAAGTAACAAGTGCCATCAAGGGGGGCTGGTGGTGCTTTGCTAGTCCATACAGAGACATTGAAAGAGGAGGGCCTTGAGGTTAATCAGGCAAATGTGGGGATGCCAGGGCATGAGCACAGTAGGTGGAAGAATAGCACCTCCCTTGGTGTTGGGGTAGAGGAAACAGCATGTACACCTGACTATAGTTATGTCACAGAGGCCAGAGTACAGACCAGGCAAAAGAACATGGTGTTCTATGACCCAGAGATCTAAGCAGGAACTTACAGGCATTCAGAGTCAGTGTTCAATAAATTATTAGGCAGAATGGTTAACAGACAAGAGGCTTAAGACTCAGAGCTAAAATGGAATCACAGGCTGTGGGGTTCCTAACACAGGACAGGAAGCCCTTCATAGGGACCCTCAGATCAGCAGCAGACAAGCCATGAGAGTAAACAGCAATATGCACCTCAAAGAACGGAGCAGCAGAGGCTCAGGGCCACTCACATGCTATAAAACTGAACGGCAGTAACCCACAGAAAATGCAAGTATGGATTTTTCAACCATAGGGCATGAAATCAACAGAGAGCTTTATAAACAACATGCATGCCCCTCTTCTAGGAAATTAAGACACAGTCACTGCAAGGGGAACAAAACAGTAGAAGAAATTTCTCCAAGAAAGAATTTTATGACATGTTAATAAAGGAATATTTTTTTCTTTTTTAAATTCATTGTAAAAAGATTAAAGATACCACTTTTTTAAATACTCAGGTTGTTTTTATGAAGCAAAATACCTCTTTGCAATGATGTAGTTTGCCTGACAGGTAGAAATACAAATTAATAAACACAATATATACTCTAAGAGGTCTTGTGGTTCTAACCACAGGTAAACTAAGTACCCACTGGGTTAAGTTCTACTGTTTCCATCCACTTAATGGAGATGTCTCATGACTTGTATTATCTGTATATATCCGTGAACACTGTCTATGTAGCTTTTCCCCATGTGTAGCCAGCAGGTGGTCCATTTTCACAGAGATCTTCAGCAAGATCTCTCCCTGTGTCTCCCAGCCAAGCAGATGCAGGGGCTCCTCCTCTGCATACCCGTCTCAGAGATGCAGGATTATGGGAATAATGAGGACTCCACCTTGTCTGCCATCCATGGGCCACTGCAGCTGGCCAACAAACGAAGTTCTCATGTGGACACTAGGCAGCCTCAGACGAATGAGTGGATCTTCTCTATTCTCAGAGTTAGCTCTTCCCCAAGTATTAAGACATCTTTCTAGTGTCCTGGAGGTTATCTGCTTTTCAGGCTGGATAACAGGTATCATGAGTTTTATAACATATCTCTACACACTTTTTAGTTAAGGGAATTTAGAAAGAAAATTATTATTCTCACCATGAAGGGAAAAATATCAAAATATGGCAGTCATGTAATACTCCTATAACACTTTTCATAAATATATTAAATGCAGGGGCTTCATGTGGGGCACAGAGAAAGAAGAACAAAGTCTTGCTTTGCTTCTTTGATGGAGCCCAGTCTTTGCCACAGCATTTGGACACCATCTCCAGACTGCTGTCACAGACTCCCCAGCCTTCAGTGCAGACCCTTCACCCGTTCCACACGAACCCTCCAGCCTCCTATACAAATTCCAGCATGGTTCCACAGTGACCTCCAGGTCTGACACCTTTGACTGGATTGTCCAGCTTTCCAGTGTGCAGGGTCCCTTTGCATTCTTCCCCACTTTACTCCAAAGGTAGTCCTTGTAAGCTTCTCTTGTAAAATACAGACACACAAAACATACATATATATATACAGACAGACACACAAAACATACATATATATATACATACAGACACACAAAACATACATATATATATACATACAGACATACAAAACATATATATATATATATACACACAGACAGACGTACAAAACATATATATAATTAAATCTGCTACTCTAGTGAACTCTGATACAGTGGCACCATGTATTAAATACTACCTTCCCCATGGTGGTAATTCTTGTCCAAATTGGAAAAAAGTCCTGCTCTGTCCTCCATCACTTTTTGATGCCAACTCTGAGAAGAGACTAGAAGGCCATATGCTCCATGTTTCTACTTAATGCAACTTCCCAAATGAACATGAGGCAAGCACATTAAATAAGCAAAATCATTCTTGGGTCCGCATTTGGAGAAAAAAAATGACTCCACTGTGGGATGAGTATCAGATATACCTCAAGGATCTTGAGGACAGTTACAAAGACCACCTGGCTAAGGTGATGCTCTGGGGAGGGGAAGAAACTTACAGTCTGAGTCTTAGCAAGTGGACAAAAATGGAAATGCAGAGAATTGAGAAAGTCATTTGAAGACTGTTTAGCGAAAACTTTTGAATAGCTTCTGAAACAGTCTGAGAAATGATTAAGAAGTAGAAACATCATGATTCAAAGACTCAACTCAACTCTCTGTATGCCCCTACATGAAAGTGCGTGCATACAGAGTGGTCTTAACATAGACTTTAGTCCAGTCCCTGCCAAGTTGGAACTTCGAGGGAAAAAGCTCACAAGTTACTGCTATAGAAACCTTGGCTGAGTCCTTCAATCAGGACAGACCTCTAGATACAATTTCCCCCTCCATGTTCTTCTCCAGAATCCAGGGTGAGACCAGGAGATGCAAGCTGGCCACATCCTTGCAGAGGGCAGCACCACTTTTTAAAGGAGGAACTTACAAAAACCAGAAGTTAGAGAAGAGGTGTTTGAAATAAAGGTCCAAAGCATGGAAACCTGAAATACAGAAGGCAAATAGAGTCGCATCCAGTCTCCAAAGCACTGCAGTTCAAACAAATCTACATTAATGTCCATTGACCAGTCTGACCTGATCAGAATCCTGAAATGCATAGAAAATAGAAATGGACTTTCCTGAGAAAAGTATCATGTGTGATTCTTCTGTACATTGCTGATTAAAATTTTCTGCGTTAAAGAACATACAATTAAAATTAGCAGCTTATCCTGCAAGAATCAAATATAAGTCACCAAAGTAAAATTTCAGAGCAATTATTCCAATAGTTGCCAGAACTTGCATTAGGTATTATGGGTTAAAACATGTCCCTCACAAAGCTATGTTGAAATTCCAATGTGCAGTACTTAAAATCTGATTTTATTTGAAAACTGGGCCATTATGTATGTATGTATATATATATATATATATATATATATATATATATATAGTAACTATATATATATATATTGTTACTATGAGGTTATTAGTGTGGACACATACACAGGGAGCAGATGCCATATGAAGACAGAGGAAGAGACTGGGGAGATACAGCTATCACCCAGCTTAATGGCCAGGAAATGTCAAGAATTGCCAGTTGCCACCAGAGGCCAGAAGAGGCAGAAAGAAATCCTCCCCACAGGCTTCAGAAGGAGCACAGCCTACTGATACTCTGATTTCAAGCTTCTGGCCCCCAAAACTATGAGACAAGAAATTTATATTATTTTAAGCAAACTGGTTTGTGATACTTTGTTATGGCAGTGCAAAAAATTTAACCCAACAGCATTTCCTAAATCATCACCTATCAAACTTAGTTGATCAAATGGAATCCTTAGAAAAAGTTTTGGAAATTTTACAAAATAATTATTTAACTCTTGTTGGGCATAGTGGTACAGGGCTGTAATCTCAGCACTTGGGAGGCTGAGGTAGAAAGAGGGCTGTGAGTTCAAGGCCAGCCTGAATTTTATACTGAGACTCTGTCTTAAAAAAAACAAATAAGGCATCCCAGTTAGCAACTGCAGGTCCCGGAGTTTCTGAACTCCTCCCATCCAGGCACAAGGCCCTAGCACCACACTCCAAAGATGTGTCCCTGCTAGCTGCATGGAGGATCCAAGCTCTTCCCAGCCCACATCCCAGTGCAGTCCATCAGGGACTGCCCAGCCAGCCTCACAGGTCACAGAGGTACCAAGCCCTGCCCAGTCCAGAACCCCACAGCAGCCCATCAGAGAGTGACCAGCCTAGCCGATGTGTCCTAAAGGTTTTGAGCTCTGTCCATCACAGGGCGAGGCTGCAGCACCATAGCTCAAGGGTGCACCCAAGCTAGCCTCATTCATGATAAAAACCTGATGGAAAATCGGAATAGATGGTTTTTACCTCAGTCTGATAAAGGTCATAAATGACAAGTCAACATCTTACTAAATAGACAAAAACTGAAAACTTTCAACCTAAAATCAGAACAAGACAAGGATGTCTATTATCACCACTCCTAGTCAATATATTTCTGGAAATATTAGCCAAAACAATTAGACAAAAGGGAGAAATAAAAAGATTAAGGGTAGGAAAGGAAGACATTAAATTATCATTATTTGCAGATGATATGATACTCTACATAGAAGACCCCCAAAACCTGAGTGAAGATGTAATAACCAAATTCAGTAATGTACCTGGATACAAGATCAACACTTAAAAATCAGTAGCATTCTTGTACACAAACAACAAACTCACTGAGAAAGAAATAAACCACACCCTTCACTATAGCATTCAAAAAAATGAAATACTTAGGAATCAATCTAACAAAGGAACTAAAAAAATCTACCCAGTGAAAATTACATTACCCTGAAAAAGGAAATTGAAGAGGATTTCAGAAAATGGAAAGACATTCCCTGTTCATGGATAGGAATAATAAACATAGTGAAAATCACCATTCTCCCAAAATCGTTATATAGATTTAGTGCAACTTCAATCAAAATACAATTTACACACCTCAAAGATCTACAGAAATCATTCCTAAAATTCATTTGGAACCAGAACAAACCTAGAATAGCAACGGCAATTCTGGGCAGCAAAGGTAAGGCAGGAGGCACCACAATCCCCAACTTCATACTACAAAGCTACAGAGATAAAATCAGCATGGTACTGGAATAAAAGCAGACCTGAAGATCAATGGAAGAGATTAGAAGATACAACCACAACTTCAAACACACTCAGCCACCTCATCTTCAACAAAGGGGTCAAAATGTTCAAAGAAAGATAGCCATTTTAATAAGCATTGCTAGAAAAATTGGCTTTCTATATACCGAAAACTAAAACTAGACCCATGTCTATCACCATCCACTAAACTAACGTCAAAATGAATCAAAGACCTAAATATTAAAGCAGAGACACTAAATCTGCTGGAAGACAATGTAGGTAAAAATCTTGATGACATAGGAGTAGGCAGAGAGTTAATGGAAGAAAAAAAAATCAAACTGCACAGGAAATACTTCCCAGAATCAACAACTGGGATCTCGTCTTTTAAAAAGTTTTTGCATGTCAAAAGAAATCTCTAACAGAGTGAAAAGAAAACCTACAAATTGGGAAAATATCCTAGCCAACTGTCCCTGTCCCTCAGACAAAGGACTTCTATCTAAAACATATAAAGAATTAAAAAAATCAGGCACCCAAAGTTCAAGGACCCAATCCAAAAATGGGCATCAGAGATGAATACACACTTCTCAGAGAAAGAAATACAAATGGCAAATCAATATATGAAAAAATGTTCAGCATCATTGGTCAACACTGAGATTCCATCTCACTCCAAAAAGAATGACCAAGATCAAGAAATTAACCAATAACAAATGCTGGAGGGACTGTGGGGAGGAAGGAACTCTTCTGCACTGCTGGTGGGAGTGTAGGCTGGTGCAACCACTGTGGTAACCAGTATGAAGATTCCTCAAGAAGCTACGATTAGAGGTCCCATTTGACCCAGCTATCCTGCTTCTGGGCATTTTCCCAGAAGAACTGAAAATACCATACCACAGTGACATATGTGCACCTATGTTTATAGCAGCACAATTTGTTATAATCAAATCTTGGAAACAACCCAAGTGCCCATCAATCAAGGAATGGATAAAAAAAGATGTGATATTTTTATACAATGGAGTACTACTCAGCTATCAAGAAAGATTCCATCAAGACTTTTATAAGTAAATGGACACGACTTGAGACCATACTTATAAGCGAAATAAATCGAACTCACATGTGTAAGTACCATATTGTCTCCCTAGTGTAAGAAACTGAAAGGCAAGTATGATCCAAAATCTCCAATATATATTGTATAAGGGTCAGAAACTGCTCAAATAACTGGGATAGAGGAAAGGAGGAAAGAAGGAAGGAAAAAGGAAAAAGATATAAACTTGTATTTATATACATAAGATAACTAAAATGACTATACTACTAATGTATTAATTCTTGGAAAAGAATCGTTAATACTCATATGAGTAGATCAATTTTACATGTCTCTATATCTGGTAATCTAAGAAACCCTTTTGAAGGTAACAATATGCAATATTACAACTATTGTTAAATTCCTATTATCTTGTTTTGAAAACCTATACTACTATTGTTTTGGGTTTGTTGTTGTTGTTTGTCTTTTTTGCTTTTTGTTTTTCTTTTGTGTCTTTTTTCCTCTAAAACAAATTTTAAAAAATGAAAAAGAAACAAATTTATCTCTTATAGAGAGTCACGTGATGGTATGTATGTATGTGTTGTGTGTATGTATGTGTGTGTGTGTGTGTGTGTGTGTGTGTGTGGTTTTGGAGGGAACCTGCTCTTTTGGACCTGGGAATCTAACCCAGGGCCTTTGCACTAAGCCACCAAACTACATTCCCTAGCCCCTTTTTTGTACTTTTTATTTCTGAGACATGTTCTCATTAGGCTGGCCTGAAACTTTCATACCCCTGCCTCAGCCACCCAGAGTGCTAGGATTATAAGTGTGTACCACCACAGCGGGCCTGTATGTCAGCATTATGCAGGCTCTGAGAAGTCCCGCAGCAAAGAAGTATTTGAAAATTTTCACAACTGGATTCTCATAAGCCTGGACCAGAAAATCTTCTGTTCCCTGCTCCCCTCAGCACAGCTACTAGTATCTCATCACAGAATTCTTCTTCCTTCAAACATGTTTTCAAGAGACACCAGCATAATTCGACAACAAAAAAGTAGCAAGGTACAAACTTTCTCTTTCTGGGAAACATGGCTGGAGGTCAGATTTCCACAGCAACCCTTATATACTAATCGCAAGAGGAACTTGAGACTTCTCTGACACATTCAGTGCCTAAATTAAACTGGATAATAGTCAGCTCGGGCTGCCATAACAAAACCATCAGCCAGGTGCCTTAAGCAACAGAAATGCAGTTTCTCATACTTTTGGAGGCTGGAATATAAAGGTGTCAGCAGGTTTGGTTTCACTTGAGAGCTCTCTCCTTGGCTTGCATATGGCTTTTCCCTTTTCATATGAAAACAGCAGTCACACTGGAATAGGGTCCCACCCTGATGACCTCATTAACCCTGAATTTCCCTTCTAAAGGCAGTATTTCCAAATTTAATTATATTAGGCTACAATTTAAACATAAGAATTTTGGGGATATCATTCAGTTCCTATGATTCTCCCAATTGTTCAGTCAGAGGATGGCTGAAGTCCTTGTTTTGCAGGTAAAAAAAAAAAAAAAAGATACTAAAGAGGTTAAGACACCCGAAGTTCTGACCTAGTATCAAAACCCAGATGACAGTAACCTTAATGACAAGAGTTCCATTCACTTCTTAGACCCCTCTTCCGGTAAGTTTTTCTATAGCAAAGGAACCTTAATGGCACACTTCCATGATAGATTTTGCATTCCTTTTTGTTATGTTCCTATTACTTTTTTGTGAAAAGAAATTTGAGCCACAGTGCTTTGAGATCTGCAATAGTCATGCTCACCACAGAAAACAATGAAGGCAGAAGCCGCATCTTACATGCAGTCTATAGTACGATCAACAGCAGTCACTGAATTGCCACAGGTGGCTAGGAAGAAAGAAGCTCATAGTGGTGAAATGCACAAATTTTGGAGGCAGGCCATCTGTATTCCAAGCCTTGCCCTGCAACTCATTATTGAATGTGTAATTTTAATAAAGTCTTCTCACCAGTAAAATGGGGAAGAACAGATGCATCGCCCAAGCTGATGGGAAACAACCACACAGTGCTGAGCAACTAGTAAATATTCAGAAGTTGTTCGCTACTATAAAGGAAATTTTAAAAATCTTTTTATTTTAAAATAATTGTAGGCTTGCATGAAATTTGCAAAACTAGCAACAGAGTTGCACAGTCCTCCTTCTCTTAATGACAAAGTATTCTGTACTTTACCAAAGTACAATCATCTATGCTGGGCACTTTTAAGTACTACAATACTATTAACTAAACTGTATACCTCACTTGGATTTCATTAATCTTTAACCTCATTTTATTTATTGTATGCATAGCTTTTTAAAAAAATTATCACAGAAGCAGATTGTTGCATCCACTATGTCAATCAGGGATACAGCAGTGTTCTGTCACCACTAGGAAATGCCCTTTCATATGCTCTTAGCATCTGGAAAACCAATGCTTTTTTTTCACCCACTGCCCTCTTATTTTAAGAATCACAGAGTACACAACTTCTTGAGATTGACATTTTTCACTGAGTGTCCTGAACTTAATAGCAATCTTCATGCATACCTATTATCAATAGTCCTTTCTTCATGCCTCTCCCCTGTATCCAACCTTTTAGTTTGCCTGGTCTGCACTGAGTGTATAGGGACTGTCTTGGGCCACACATCAGAACCACCTGAGAGTGCTACTGGGTGACGTGTGAGGGACCAGCTGATGATGGAGTTAGATCAAAATAGCCCTGTACGTGAGCCACTCCCGGGCAAGAATGTGCAGTGTGGCACACTCACAAATCATTGTCTTGAATGCGGCTGACACTGGGGGCACTTGACAGGAGGCACAGAGAAACAGTTTTGTGGGGGATTTGAACATTCCCACTGAAGGCACAGAAAATATGTTCTCCCTCTGCACAGTCCCCTTTCCTCTGCCTTGGGATTCCTATAATCATGTTCGGTCTCAATAATTTTGGAAAACTTTACTGAAAAGCTTAAAATTGGATTTTTGTCTATTCAGTGCTCTTCTAGCTCCAAAACTTATATATGGGAAAGATTTTCAAGTTCATATCTGTCTTGGTTACTTTTCACTTGTTGCAGAGACAAAATACCTGATGCCCAAGATTAGAAAAGGAAAAGTTTATTTCTTACAGTTCTTGGGGGTTTCAGTCCATACTCAGGTGGCTCCAACGCAGCGTGGTATGGCGAGGCAGCCATCCATGGCTGCTGCAACAGCAAGACGAACCAGCAAGAGAAAGTGAAGACACAGCTTCCTCTCACCCTTACACTGTATGTCAGCTCCACCCCTGGGCGGGTGCAGCACTCACATCTCCAATCCCAGTTCTAGACAACAAATCAGTCATGGATGCCAAACTCAGCCACTGCTTATACCATGATTACATGAGACTTGGCGGGGCCATACCCATAACATTCCACCCCTGGCCCCCCAAGGACTCATGTACATCCTTTATACAAAAGACATTTAGTCCGTCTCCAAGAGTTGCCAAAGTCCTAACAGTTTCAGCATTGCTGAAAAGTTCAAGTCCCAAATCTCCTCTGAGATCTACGGCAAACTCTAATTCATAATCCCCTGTACAAATGAAAACAAGTTAAACACTTCCAACATACAAAGGCACAAGATAAACATTACCATTCCAAAAGTTACACACAGGGGAATACAAAGCATTGGAACCAAAGCAAGTCCAAAATCCAGCAGAGAAAACATTAAGTCCTGGAGTTTGATGCTCAGCATCTGAAGCAATCTGGCTGCAAGCTCCAAAAGGTTTGAGTGATTCCACCCTTGTGGCACTTCCAGGAACTTTAACTCCCATAACTTCTCTCTTAAGCCCACTCTGCTTGGTTTTTGTAGCTTTCCTTGGATGATCCACGTTTCTGGCTTTTTCAAACTTCTGAGTTTTCCACTGTACTCTTGGCTTCATCTTTACATCTTTATATATTGTCTTCTACAGTCAGGGCAGAAGATACGCATTTTCCTTGCACTTAAAACCAGTACCACATGGATGCCGCCAAGGTCTGCTGCCAGCTGGAGCAGTAGCCAGGTTTTCCTCTCTCTTGGCTATAGGGGTTGATTGTCTCAATCACTGAGCTCTCTGAACCTGATTGTGAGAAAAAGCTCCTCTATGCCACCACCATTCTGGAATCTGGTGCAATCCCCACCCATTCTGAAACCTCCTGCAGGCTGTGTCACCACTCTGTAACATGGCGCTCTGCAGCTTTTTCCTCCGAGCAAACCCTTTCACTTTTGCCAGCTTGAGGCTGCAAAAGGCAGAAGCCCGCTGCTTTCCAGGATGGCCTGAGGTCATCTTTTTTATTTCTTTGTTCCTTCTCAGCAGTTGAAGTCTGAGAATTATCTTTACAGTCCACAGATTCCTGGCCAAACTCACAACATTTTAAATCATCCTGCTGGGCTCAATGTTCTTGATTTGCAGCATAAATCTGGATAAAAGCCCCCAACAATAGCCAGGCCACCACCTCAACATTTGACTGCCTTGAAATTTCCTTTGCCAGATTAATCAGTCCATTGCCCTTATTCTCAGACTCAGGCAAAGTCTCTGGGCATGAGCAAAATGCAGACAAACTTTCTGCTAAGCCACAACACACGTCATGTGGAGTCCAATGACCAATGCAGTCCTTCTTCCCAGCAGAAGCCTCCTGAGCCTGGTCTTTACCGGCAGGGTTTCTATCAGCCTTCTAGTCTCCTGGGCTCTTACCAGAATCTCCCATACTGAACTGCTTAAGCTGTTCCAGTGCCACTCTTTCAGGCAACATCTCTGAACCTTTCCAAACTCTTCCCACAAGCCATTTCCAAAGGCTCTTGAACCACATGGTCAGGTTTAGTCACAGCAATGATCCCACTCCACTGGTACCAAATTCTGTCTTGGTTAGTCTTTTCTCGTTTCTGAGACAAAATACCTGATGCCTAAAATTAGTGAAGGAAAGGTTTATTTTTTACAGTTCTTGGAGGTTTCAGTCCATACTCAGTTGGCTCCAAGTCAGTGTGGCATAGCGGGGCCACCATTCATGGTCATCGCAACAGCAAGCTGAACCAGTGAGAGACAGGATACACCTTTCTCTGACCCTTACACTGTATGTTGATTCCACCCTGGGCAGGTACAACACTCACATCACCAATCCCAGCGCCAGACAACAAACCAATCACAAATGCCAGACTCATCCCAGTGCATGATTACATGAGGCTCTGGGGACAGGACCATAACCCATAACACCTGCCATCCAGTTCTTATCTGCACATAAAATCCACTCACTTCTCAAACTCTGACAGGCACTGTAATTCACGAGTGTTCACTGAAGTGATGGCATGTTAAGGTTTGTGTCTGGATGTCCCCCCAAGACCTCAAGCAACTTTTGGAGGGGGCAGGCCTTTTCAGAGGCAGCTGAATCTAGAGTTTGTGACTGGTTCATTGTCTAGTGCTAAGATTGGCAGTGTGAGTGTTACACCTGCCCTAGGGTGGGCAGCCTGTATATAATTTAAGGGAGGAAAGGAGGTTTGCTCCATCCTTTAGCTCTCTCCTTTCTGCTCTTGTTGTTTCTGGTGTCTTCCACTACCATGAACTGTTGCCCCTCTGCCATACCACCTTGCCTTGGAACGAGATGAGTATGAACTGAAACTTCCACAAAATGTGAACTAAGTAAACCTTCCCCTCTTCAACTTTGAGTGCTGGGTATTTTGTCCCAGCAATGAGAAAAGTAACTACAGTATGGAACTTTCTAGACTTATCTGTACATATGTGTATTGAGCATCTATTATAGACACTGGGAGAATTAAACAAGGCCCCTAGCCTCATGGAACTTATACTGTACTATGTGGGGGTGGGAAAGAGGCATGAAAATAAATATATTTTAAAATATTTAAGGCACAATGGCATGGAGCAAGTGTTACATATGTGTTTGGTGATAAAGAGTAAAGTAAGGAGCCTGGGATATGTTGGGTTGAGTGGTCATGAAAGAAAAGTGTGAGTATTGTGAGTATTCAAAGCATAGAAGAGCAGGTCCTAGGACTGAAAAGACCATGGTGCCTCTGAAAATGTGGTCCAGAATGAAAAATAGAGGCTAGCTCAGAACAGCTTTAGAGGTGAGACCACAATAAGACAAGGGCCACCTCCATCATAAGCACATAGATTTCAACCAGTATTATGGGTTGAAATATGTCCCTGAAAAGACATACTAAAGTCCTAACTCTCACTACCTCAGAATGTACCCTTATTGGAAGGATCACTGCAGAAGTAATTAGTTGAAGTAAGATGAAGTCACACAGGAGGAGAGTGGACCGCTAATGTGACAGGACCGTTTCCCTTATAAGAAGACCACCAGGTGAAGACCAGACATACAGAGAGAACACCACATGAAAAGGGAGGGTGGGAGTGACGTATCTGCAAGTCAAGGAAGACTAAAGACTGTGTGAAGGTCATCCCACAGGTTTCAGTGATACAGCCCTACTGACACTTTGATCTCAGACTTCCGGCCTTGAGAACTAGGAGATGACACATTTCTGTTGTTTCAAAGCACCCAGTCTGTGGGACTTCACTACAGCAGTCCCAGCAAACTAGCATAGCAACATGGCTCAGGCTGCAGAGCTTTCAAGGTCTTGGGGAACTCTGTCAACAAAGCACTGACTCAAGCTTCTCTGAGAATTTGAAGAATCATATAGTTTGAGACATCCTGATTGACTTCTCTATTCCTTAGAAGCTGATAAGGCTTTCTAGGCATGAAGTATGAGCCCATCTGTCTCTCTGAGCTATGCAAACAAGAGCCATACTCTTTAAGTGATAAATGTGCACACACTTAAAAAAAATTCCTTTGCCAATACATTGGCATTCTTTGGTTGCAAGCAATAGAAACTCAGACTAGCCTGTCATCAGAAAACTTGTAGAATCAGTGGAGAGACTCAGTGCCAGCTGCCTGTCTCAGTTCTCAAGAGTCTTAGACAGAAAGACTCATTGACCTTTTATTGTGAGGGACACAGAAGATAATGATTTCTCAGTTACTAATCCTGTCAAGATTCCAAAGCAAAGGCACTATTAACAGTAACAGAGAATGATAGATCTATAGGCAACCAGGATGTAAACCATAGAGGAACACAGGATATGTGACAGAGTATGTCCCTGTGGCTGATGGGTCTATAAACCAAAGGTCCACGTGGTTCCTATTCTAAAAGCAAATAACTCAAGTAAGTAAAACATTTCTTAAGATTTTCTTCCCTTGAACAATCATCATGACTCTGTTATACATAGACCTTAAACATTTCATCACTTTCATTCTTCTGAACAAAAATTATAAGACCTGTTTTGGGAGACTCTTCTTGCTTTTGAGCAAGGGTCTCTGGATGTCTTCCCAAGTGTGCTAATTTCTTACAGTTCCTTTACCTGTGAATTCTGGGCTCTTACTTCCCTGTAGACACTACGTAGTTTCTAGAAGGTGTGGAGGGGGTCTTGCTTCATATTTCTGTGTAAAGAGGAACTGTAACATTGGTATGTCAAAATCTTAGAGAGAAGGATCTTGGCCTCTGAGTGGAGATCCTCTCCTTTCTTCCTGCATGCAGATCTTTGCTAAATAACAAAACTCAGTTTTCAAAGCTCCAAGTCGATTGGTAACCTTTTGTCCCAAATTCTGGCAATTGGTTTTCTGTAAACTTTCAACATACTTATCAAAAGTCATCATTATCTCACTCCAAATGAATGCCATCATTCTAATAGTACTGTATCTTACATAGGAAACAGATTAAGAAGTTTTTGCGACTAGAATATTAAATGAACTGTGCCTTGTTATGACAGTAGGATAGAATTTAAATGTTGTATTTGGTAAATGTTTCTGCAATTCTTTTTATAAACACAAATTTAGTTGTATTTCTGGGCACCAGACATCTTAGTCTTTGAAGTTATGACACGTTGCATCATGAGTATGAATGTCATGTGCAAGACAACAAATTGCATTAGTTTATTTCTTTATGATCACTGTTCTTTCACATATTTGGTGCCTTCAGGATCCCCTCTGAGGCCCTTTCTGTTTTTCAAAGAATTGTGCTGTTGTGATTTGTATCTGGATGTCCCCTCAAAGACTCATGTAGTCATGGGGCTGGGCATAGCTTTTTGGAAGTAGCTGAATCCAGAGTTTGTGATTGATTCATAATCTAATGCTGGGATTAAGGATAGCCTGCATACAGTATAATGGACAGAAAGAGACTCACCCCTTCTTTAATCCTGTTGTTGCTTTTGCTGTCTTCTGCCACCATGAACTGTTGCTCCTCTGCCAATGTGCCACCCTGCCTTGGAGCCAGCAGGCTATGGACTGAAACCTCTGCAAACTGTGAGCTAGAATAAACCTTTTCTCCTGTAACTTTGGGTGTTGGGTATTTTGGTTCAGCAACAAAAAAAGTAACTAAGACACATGCCCTCATCCTTGATTACTGTACACCTCTCTGTCCATTTTTCTTTCTTTTTGCATTTTTCAATTTACGCTGAGAAAGATTTATAGTATTTACTACACCCCAGTTCTCATTTTTCCCTCTTTCCTGAAGAATTTTGGACAGCAGTGACCTTTTCTGACTGGTTCTCTTCTCCCAAGAACTACCCATCGTTTCTAAGGTAGGCTGCTCTGGCCACTTAAGACCCAGTAGGCCTAAACCTATGGGGCAAAAACAGCTGGACCCTATGCAGTCCAGTAAAGTTAACAAGGCTACTCTACTGTGACATTACTCAGTATATGGTCACTCAGTATGCTCCATGTATGGTGTACATTCACACAGCACAAGATTGCTGTGTGGTATTTACTCATAGAGTCATCTTTAAGGCCCTCCCTCCTATTGCCACTGGAATTATCACTTGTTTCTCTGAAGGGACAAAAATTCTTTCCCTCATTGTCCACATAATTCACCAGAAAGTCCTGCCAAATCTATTTCCAGAATGTGCCCCAGGGCCATTCACTTCCAGCCATCTCCACTTATCATCCTGATCCAAGCATCCACTTTCCTGCTCCTAAACTCTGAGAAGGACCCTCCTCAATGGTCACAGCTTCTATTCTGACCTAATAGAGTCCATTCTCCTTACAGCATTCAAACGAGTTTTAAAAAAATCAAATCACCATGCCATTCCTCTTTATAAAGTATTCCAGTACCTTTGCTAAGTTTTCTGGTATAACATGAACTCTGCAGAATGGCCTACACCAGGCCTTCAGCTGCTTCTGGTCAGGCACTCAAAAGGCCACCTTCTTTCACAATGATAGTCTTCCAACTAGCAGCTGCTCAGACAAGTGCTCCCATGCACCAACTGGTCTGCACCACACTGCCTCTATGGACTGACTCTCTTTCATTCTTCTACAAGACTTTTTCCAACAGAGATGTGAGTGAACATGTTGCCGACAAGGTGGGATTTGGTCAGAGACCTAAGACACAGAGGGAGACTGTCATGTGGAGTTCCAGGAAGTTCTATGGCTTAAGGACAGAAAGAAGCTTGATTCTCTTCTTTGATAAAAGGACCCCAGTGTAGGTAGGGCTGAGATCAGGGCTGGTGGTGTGAGTGCATCGGTGGTAGCATCTAAACTCTGGCTGTAATAATCACTAAGTTATTATCTTTCTCCTCCCACTAAAATGTAACACTTCCATGAAAAAGCGAACTTTGTCAATCTTACTCACTATTACATGCCCAAATGTCTAATGCTGCCTACCATAAAGTAGACATTTAAATACGTAAATCAATTTTTAAAATTATACGTGCATATACACACGAGGTGTGATCTATAAATAATGAGGTGTGATAAAAAATATACACCTCATTTGTGTATACAAAGTACACACAAATTTTTAAAACTTGCTATAAAGTAATAAAAGATACATTACCATTAATTCCCCTCCAAGTATTTTTCCGAGCTTTGAACACACTTGCCATCATTCTTGCCACGCTCTGAAGCAGTTCTGGAAGTCACCTTTCACATCTTTAATTACACTGCCATGGCTGCCTCCATGTCCTGAATCAATTCAAAACATTTTTCACGGTCATTTTGACTATGGGGAAGAGCCAGAAGTCACACAGCACCAGATCTGGTAAATCGGGTGAATGAACATCCACGACCACGTTTTTATGAGCCTGCGTTTCTGTCAGACAGCACTTGGCAACAGGATTCATTGTATTTTTTATCACACCTCATCATAAACACACTCAGAAAAAAGGACTTCCAGAACTGTTTCAGAAAGTGGCCAAAGCAATGGCATGAGTGTTCAAAGTGAAGGGGAGTATTTTATGGGGATTAATGCCAATGTGCCTTTTACTGTAATAAATTTATTTTAATTAAACACACACTTCTTGAACTGTGTATATGGGGGGGGGAAGGAGAGAGAGTGGGAGAGGGAAAGAGGCTTACATGTGCACAAAAGCCCGATTTCAGTACTATAAGTTTATTTTAAGAGATTAGTTAAACAAATATCTAAATATTTACATAAAGATGTTCATCACAGTACTGTTTATAATAGCAGAAAAAATCAAAAGCAAGTTCTGATTTCTATAATAAAGATGGTGGAATACTATAGAGTCATCTAGAATCTCACTTCTGTAATGATTATCACAATTTACTATTAATTTTAAAACATTTAAAGTTAAAACTTAACTTTTTTAAAGTATGCACGTCTAATATATGATGGCCACCCAGATAAACATATTAGTTCTTTTTTATAATAAGCCTACATGCAACTTACAAGTCTCTTCCTTTTGCTTATTTCTGCTTATTTTTTGTAAGAAGCGATAAATTCGCATTGTTTCTAATGTGATGGCATTGTTACTCAGACAAAGCCTTGTTATTGTGGATGATCCCTGCTCTTCCCAGCTCGTCCATATTTGTGGAAATGTTCCATATTTTGGAATATTTGCTCCAAAGCCACAATTCAATGTGCCATCACTATGACCCTAGACTGATGGAGCCTTGTGCTACTGACCAATTGCTGGACAACCGTGCCAGCGTAGTGGAGGCAGTGGGAGAAGAGGTGGCCCCACCTCAAGGAAACCAGACTGATACTGAAGAGCAAGTCACACAGGGAAGAAGCTGAGTCAGGATTCGTCTGCTGGGAGCCAGAAAGACCTCCAAGAAATCTCCTTGAAGGAAATGGGTTGGATGAATGGGGTGGAAAGAACTTGGCAGTGAGGAGGACCTCTTCAAACATACAAAAACTGAAAACAGGTGGGGGAACCCCATTTGAGGAGTTTAGCAGTCTGAGGCCTTCCTGAGGAGAAGGCAAGAACGGCTCCTCTTCCTCTCCCAGGGAGCCCCCCACAGGAGCCCTCCAATTCTAGCAGGCATCAGGGCCAGTGCTGTCTCCTAGCTCAGCTCCCTAATTGATTCTGCCTGGGCTACAAATGCAACTGGCTTGCCAATTAGGACACAGCTGATTGAAGTTTGCTTCTGTCTCAGGTTATTTCTCCTTTCTACACATTTGTTGATAGTGACACCGAACAGAGAGGGACCACCCACAGGAGCCTTCAACTTCAGCCAGCAGGGATGTCTAAACAACAGCCGCCGCAGTCCTGCTTCATCTCAACTTTGAGATTCCAGATTATGGGGCTGGTGTATTTTAAAGGGTCCCAATCTAGTCAGGGTGCGAGTGAAGAAGATGGGGCCTCCTCTAGTGGATAAACTTCCACATCACACGAGTGAAGTCCACACAGGGTACAGGATTTTTTAAAATGGCGACAAATCAGAGCACCCTAAAACTCAATCTGCTTACCGTAAAACATTTCTACCATAACATTCAGGGCACTCTTCTCTTAGCAATATTATTTAAATATACTTTGAGAGATACTTCCTAAACAGGTAGAAAAGGGGAACATTTATCATCAGAGCAAATGATTTTGAGTCCAAATGCAGGGAATTTATCATCGTGTGATCTGTGCAATCACATGTGCCCATAAGTATAAGGGCCCCACTTGGTATAATCCTCTGTTGTTGCCATTCTAAAGTTCTTTGCACTCTTTAAACAAGAAGTCCTGCACTGTCATTATATTCTGGGCCCATTATATTCTTGGTCCACTCTCTGTTACTATAACAAAATACACAAGGATGGATAATTTACACAGCCTGTTTTGGCTGGAAGTCCAAGAACATGGCACCAGCATCTTGCGAGACCTCTGGTGAGAGCCTCATGTTCCTCCATGAAAGGTGCAAGGTAAAAATGCAACTGGGCACACAAAGGAGAGAATCAGGAATGTGAGAGGAGGAGGACAGCCGCTGTGCCTACCTTTCAGTGACCCCTGAACAACTAAGCCCTTCCTGGGAATTAATCCAGACTTTCTAAAAAAGACACCAAACCTTCCTAAAGCCCTACCACCTCTTAACATTATTATATTGGAGAACAAACCTGAAATGAGTTTTAGGGTAAAAAACTATATTCAAACCACAGTCTCGAAAATAATGTGCCAAATCCGGATAGCAGATAAGACTTGGGGTAGACACAGGGATAGGAGCCAGACAATGCAGTATGTACAGATTCTTTTTTTGTCTCTACCAGTGCTCATCAATGCTTGGTCATGTTCCCCAATGTCCCAAAAGATCATTAAGAAAAAAAGTATTCTTTAAACTGGCAACTGGGCAAAGAATCCTTCACAACAACTAGTTTGACTTGCTACTTATAAAGATCAAGAGGAAATGGACATATTTAAAAGGCAAATCCTAAGTCAAAGATCAAGAGGAAATGGACATATTTAAAAGGCAAATCCTAACCATGAAAGTATTTAATATTTTAACTCTCCAGACGAGTCAGACATTTAAATCTGAGTTTCAAGGTTTTGATTTGAGCAATAGCAAGCCCAGAGGTACATGGTCATGGAATTTGTGCTTTCAGACTAATCCAAGCAGATCACAGAATGTCTGAAGTATATGATTTGGGAGTGTTCTGGGCCCTCACTGTCTAATACTATGTTACACAACAGACTGCTGTGGAATTCCGTGGAATCTTGTTAAAAAGTATCCAAGGCCTCTAGGTTGAGTGAGAGGTTCTGATCCAGTAGGCTTCAGGTGGACCCAAGGAACTATACTTTTTTAAAAGTTCCTGGGGTCTTAGACCTAGCAAATTCTGATAATCTGCCACCTTAACCATCAGAATGAGAATTCAGAAACTATTTAAATCAAAATGCATACAGTATCCACGCCTGTAATCTCAGCACTCTGGGAAGCTGAAGCAGGAGAATCACAAGTTTCAATCCAGGCTGGGCAACGCAGTAAGATCCTGTCTCAACATAATATGGGGGGACTGGAATATAGTTTAGTGCAAAATCCCTGGGTTTGATCTCCAGCACCAGAATAAAAACCACAGTCCAGTGTAACCCAGTCCCATCCAACATGATGTGTCTACAATGAAAATGTGGCAAGTATGTGGTTTCATTCACTCTGAATCATACGATTCTGTGTAAAAGACTTTGAACACATGATGTGGATATCACACACATGCGCGCCACACTGTACTCCAATCAAAGTAGTCAGATGTGAAAGATCTCTGGGTCATCAGAGAGCATGGTGACTAGAATGCTTCTGGCAACAAGTACAGGCTGACCTTGGTGCATTGCTTCATCTAAGGCCTCAGCTTCTTCTCCCAGCTCATTCGACATGCACCTAACACAGATGCAGCACGGGAAGTCCGCTGAAGAAGAAAAGCCAGAAACAAGTACAGCAGGAGGGCGAGCTCTAAGTCAGCTCCCTCGGCGCCTCACAGCACACCACATGATCTTGGTTCTTGGCAGCCTGCAGTCCCCACACTGCTCCTCGAGGAAAAGCCTGGCACTGGTTTCTGACCCCCCAGTGGAATGATAATGAGAAATCAGCTCCAACCAGGACATGCTGATTTGCGCTGGATGTTCCCCTGCGAGACCCAGCTGGCTGTTAAATGAGGTCAATCCAGCTCGACCCAGCAAGAGTTTGAAGCAAATACCCAGAAAATCTGCTAGACTTAAGGCAAATCTTTTAAGTATTACCAACAGAAGAACAACTCTCTCTCAAGATAAGAGGCAAATACACATGTGGAAATACCTTCTGCTGTGTACAGTGCATGTGTTAAGTGCAAAAGAGCCTCCTGAATCAGCAACCTGACCCAACCACAAGACAAGGGAATCTTAGGGAAGGGAGCAAACCCACAGGAGGCTTCTATTATTTTTTAGGCCACTACCGAGGTGAAGCAATTTGCTTCACTGCCTAAGTCTTCTGGCTTATTCTACCAGCACCCTTAGCCAGAAGAGCATACAGTCTGGGCCTGGTATCTGGAGGGTCTTCTGCAGGCTCGGGGATCACAGCTGATGCAGAGACCCCAGAGGTCCCCCTCTGCTCTTCAGAAGGCTCTGCCACTGACAAGGGGATTAGATAATGCTCAGATGGCCTTACACCCAGACCCAGACCTACAGAAAAGCACACGGTGAAATCATGCGGCATTTAAACTTCCAGTGATATCTCACAGCTCATTTTCTCCAGATTGGGCAACAGGTCTAATCCAGCAAAAAAAAAAAAAAAAAAGGCAGAGGGTAGACCACAAGGATGCTCCCTGCATTCATTTGAAAGTCCATTGTTTTGTCTGCTGGTATTTGTTTTTTCCTTACTGGTTACTTTATTTAATTACCTTAAGCAGCAAGAAGACAAAACATACTCAGGTACACTCCTGTACAGCTCCTTATTAATGGAATCCACAATATAATCAAATTGGGAGCATGCAGGTTACTGTGTTACACCTGAGGCCACCTCCACTAAAGGGAGCAAGCCCATAACATGTAATAGAGTGTTGAACCATCAGACTGCACTCACATGAAACTGCTGACATTTGACCAATTTTTGAACTATAAAAATAGCAACTAATAGATATCTACTAATAGATATTTTTTTCCTGAGCAAGTCATCCTGAATTCATTTCATCCAATACAAAATATGTGACCCAAAGGCTTTATTTTCTCTCCTATAGAGTATGTGATGAACAAATGAGAGAGATGAGTCTTTGGAAAGTAAGGCGTCACATTCCCAAGCATGATGGGATAGCATGATTGTATTTCTGTTATCCTGGTTGCACTTGCGATGTGATAGGCATAAACAGAACAGCCAACACCCTCTAACCACAAGGGACTGTGCTTTCTTAGGGCCTTTCTGTCAGTAACATCTGCCATAAAACTAACAACTAAGACCAGAGTTTCTTGAACATCAGATGTTGGCCACTAAAACCCAGAGCCTCATGACCAGAGTCACAGACTGTATTATGCTACAAATCTCAGAGTGATCTAAAGAGTAGGCTAGGTAGCCAGGCGTCGTGGCGCACGCCTTTAATCGCAGCACTGGGAGACTGACGTAGGTGGAGTGTTGTAAGTTCGAGGCCGGCTTGGGCTACAACGCGAGCGCAAGGCCAGCCTGAGCTACATAGGGTGGCCCTGCCTCAAAAAATTAGGGCTGGGAGTTTGGCTCAGTGGCTTAAGCACCTGTCTGGCAGGGATGAGGCTGTGAGTTCAATCCCCAGTGCCAGGAAAAAAAAAAAAAAAAAGAGTAGGCTAGGTGCTGCATGTCCTGTAGTCTCATTTTATTCAGAAATTGTTTTGCTGACTGATAGCCAAGGACATAAGGGTGAACTGAAGTGCTGACCTGTCTCTGTGCCACATCCTAAGATAATATCTCCATTATCATTAACCAAATATTTGTGATTAATCATAAACAGCCCATATTAGCTGGATAGTTTAGATATTGCTTTAGTCAAAAGTAGATGAATTAGAGGTGACGGATGTACATGAGAACTTGATGCAGGAAGACTGCCTCCCTGTGATACCTGGGAAGTGTTTGCTCTGAAAACTAGTTATCCTTTATATACTCTGTCTTTCTGTATGGTAACCATTTGAGGTACAAGAAAAGCACTAATGGTCTTTACTACTGAAGTATATAATCAATCTCTAGCATTTCTAAGCTGCTAGCATAGGGAAAATGCTTTAAAGCTTACCTCCCTGACTCCCCAGATCTCCCGTGTGACAGATGTATGCAGGCAGGAAATGCTGGCCTCATCCTGTGGATGGGAAAAGGAAGCTTACAGAGCCACCATGTGACCTGCTACTGTCCCACTGCTGGCCACTGAGGCCAAGACTCAAAGCTACATTAACTTACCCCTTAACCAATAGGTGCTTTCACATCTAAAATTATTCACCTTCTCGTCTTAAAACAGAATACTGGTAAGAATTTAAATTCACCCTCAAACTCAAAATTATCATAATGAATAATAAATCCAATGGAATACATGTATTTTGCTATAACTAATACATGTATTTTGTTATAACTAATATCAAAATCATAGAAACTCAGCATCTAAGGCTATGAATTCTCTGAGCTGTTTTATCTACAGAGTGCCTCCCCCCATTCCCACCATGGGGTTGTCACACTCATTCTCTCAGGATACTTGGGATGGCATGTAGATTTTCTTTGAACACTTGGATAAATGGGGGCACCAGTCCTAGAATGAGGAGTACAGAAAGAGAAGCTTGTCTCTGGATTGTTCTTCTTGTCCCTCCCTCCCCACCAAGTTACTTTACATTAGTAGTTAATAGCTACATTAGTTAAACCTGTACACCAAGCAAGGGTATATAGACTCTGTGAGTGAGAGTACAAGGGCACTTTTGAGAGTAGTAACTTTGCTCCCCACTGCAGTCCCAGGAGTGAATGTGCAGGTGAGCTCTGAGTGAGTTAGTTTTGAATATTTATGAGAAGGAATATGGTTGTCTGTGGGTGCATAATTATTCCTTGGGGTGTCAGGGTTTGATCAGTGTCTGCATTACTAACCCAATGCTCTGCAGAACTTCAAACAGCAAGACCAAGTCCCAGGGAGGAAGCCCTGGAAAGGAGCAGTTTGTATACATGACAAGATGTTCAGATAGAATTTGGACAAACAGCTGTTAAGAGCGTGTCTCAGTTACTTCTTTGTTGGTGGGACACAATAACACCCAGAAGTTAAAAGAGGAAAGATTTATTTTATCTCACAGTTTATCCAGGTTTCAGTCCATACTCCACTGGCTTTAGAGCAGGGTGGCATGGCAGAGGGGGAAGGCAGAGAGGCATCACAGAGGAGAAACAGTCCAAGGCAAGGCAGGCAGCAAACAGCAAGCCTCCCTTTCCCTTTGTATTCCATTCAGGCATATTGGTTAATGCTACTCACACTTCAAAGTGGGCTTTCTATCTTTAGTAAATCCATTCAGTGACAGCCAGAACTATGCTAATCCAATCAAAGAACTGATTCGGTCATCACATTTCCATAATACATATTCACACACACTAGTTACTTCCAAAAGCCCCATCTGTGAGGGCATGAGGTTTGGGGGAACATCTATATTGTATCTATACAATATATTGCTTTAACAGAGTGCAAATCAAAGCACAGACATGGGAAGCTATGGGACAAGAGGTCAAAGCTTACAAAAGGTAGTCTCCCAAAATCTCTCCTGGGGAAAAATTGTAGGGGCAAAACCGCCAGGTCACAGCTAGGCAACAGTAAGGTATCTTTTTGTGTGATTAGTCTCAGCCTTAGCTAAGTGACAGAAAAGGGGAGAAAAAAACCCATCTATACACACAGTCAATCTCTGTGTCTCTTTCTCTGTCTTTCTCTCTATCTCTTTCTGTCTCTGTTTCTCTCTCTCATGCACATGCACACCTCTCAGTAGACCTATCCATGTGCTGATATACAAAAGTCCATAATAAAGAAATCAGTAGATTTCCATATAGATGGAAATAAATAATGATCAAACTTTTGTATTTTTTTTTCACTTTTCACTTTATATAAACAACTGTGCTTTTTTTACTAGGGTGACTACCTCAGTTCCATAAAGATGCCTTATCATATAGAAAATTCCATCATACCGCTGGATGTGGTGGCGCACGCCTTTAATCTCAGCACTTGGGAGGCTGAGGAGGAGGAGCATTGTGAGTTTGAGGCTGGCTTGGACTACAACATGGGCAAGGCCAGCCTGAAGTACATAGTGTGACCCTTCCTCAAAAGAAGTAGGGCTGGGAGTTTGGCTCAGTGGCTTAAGTGCCTGCCTGGCAGGTGTGAGGTTGTGAGTTCAATCCCTGGTATCGAAAAAAAAAAAAAAAAGAAAATTCCATCATAACATATTCAAATGATTCTGTTTTAGCACAAAATTCTGAATTTGGTTTTACTCTACAGGCTAAGATGTAGAAGAATTAAATAGGGCTTACCAAGTCACAAAGATAACTCTACCTGCTCAGACAGTGAAGGTAGTAGGATACTATTTGGAATCCTAAGATGAGTACTAGCAATATAGTACTGCATTTAATGATTACATGTATTTGTATAAGTTATATAAACATGTCTACATATCCATTCATCTGTGGAATCAGCTGACCAAATATATATGGGCCCAAGATTCCAGATATGTAAGCTGAGGATAATAACAGAAATAATCATGGCAATGAAATAAGTATTTCTGAAATTCTACAATGCTATATTACTGATATTATTATTTCTTATACCTATTTCTACTTACAACACATCTCCATGACTTCTTTCAGTTAAATTTAGTTTAACAGAGAAGTCAAAAATCAATGAACTGGCAAATTTATTCAAGGTAGAAATTCATTCCAAGGTAGAGATTCAATCCAAACCTTCATTTCCAAAAGAGTTGATGAGAAAAATGATGAAATATTATCTAGCTCACTCAAGTGTTCAACCCCTGATTTCTATGTGTACCTTTTAGAAAGCTTTTAACTGAAGATGGATGTAAATTCTTACTTAAGAGATTTCTTCTACTCCCGTTCACAGTTCAGACTAGAGGTTGACATACCACAGCTCATAAATCATCTTTTGCCTACTGCCTATTTTTGTAAATAAAGTTTTACTGCAACACAGTTATGTTCATTCATTTGGGTGTTCCTGTGGTCACTGTCATGCTACCATCTGATCACTGATCAAAACTGAGTAGTCAAAGCAGGGGCGACACAGTCCACAAAGCCTAAAATATTTATTATCTGAATTTCAACAAAAAGAGTTTGCTGGCGTCTACTAAATTGAAGTAGAAATTGATGAAAAGAATTTTAATCATATTGACAGTTCTGACCCAAACTATGCCTGGCCTCTATTGTCTAACCTAGACCGTTCCCCAACAGTAATTTTGCTATTTTCAAACAAGTGAATTTTATGAAATAAATATAAATACATAATATAATATGAAGAAGGCAATAATTTTTTGGGACATACCTCGCATAGAAACAGTCCCTAGGTCATCATTTTGATAACTTTAATTCTACAAAGCCCCCTCAAAGAAATTAAGAAATGTACTGTGCATCATTTGAATCACTAACGCAGCAGCATTTTAATTCATTTATGTCAGTAGGTAATATGGATTTAAAATGCGGCTGGTATCTCTTGATAAGCAGAAAATCAGCCTATTTAAAAAGGAAAAAACCTATCTGGAAAGTAGCAGAAAGGAAGTCCTCAAAATCATAGGAAAACAATTGGGTTAGGATTTAGAGTTCTTAAAACATAATTTATTTTAAATATTTGTATTAATGTCAGTAATAGGAAATTATTAAAAACGTATTATTTCTATTGCAAGTGTTTTGGGCTCAGTGTAAAGATAGTTCTCCCTTGTCCCCATTTCCTTTTCCTCTCCTTCTATCTTAAAGCAACCTAAACAGAAATCATGAAACGCACTATCTTGCAAGTTACCTAATTACACATCATTGTTACTCTTTTATGGCTACACATATAAGACCACTTTATTCTTGTTTAGAGCTATACTATGTTAAATTACATTGAATCTAGAATTTATTTACATTCAGGTTGTTCCTAATTTTTCTGTGTATTTTTAATGTAATCATGACATTTAAAAAAGCAATCATTATTTTTGTACCAGTTTTAAACTGAATAAAAACAAGTTAGTGTCTGTTCCCTCTCTTAACTTTTCCTTCCTTGGTGTCTGGGCAGGTGACACTGATACGCAGGCTTCATTTCCGCTTACTGTTCATAGCATACCCCTCACCCCTGTGTCAATGGCAAACTGTGCATTGTTCCCTCGGCCGTGGGAGGCAGGAAGTTTTAGAGTACAGGCTGCCTCCTGTGACAAAGCTCAGGCTGGAAGAAGAGCACTGGGGAAAAAAGAGTAACTCTGATGTGGGCTTTTGTTAGTTCATGGAGCTTCAGTGTCTTCTCATTCCATAGGGAAAGATCAAAACTGTCAAGGAAGATGAGAGTTACGGGGGTGGGTCTCTAAGAACAGCTGAGATTGCAACAAATACTCACAAATGAATCTTACACAGAGCCATGAAATTCACAGGATTTCAGGACATCTTCATTATGAAACCAGAGAAAAACCATATCACACTCCTTCCTCTTTTTTCCTCCTCTGCTCCCTGCAGAGACCACAGGAGGTACATTTTAAGGTCTGATGAATGGTTCAGAAGGTCTGAAGTAGATTACAATGAGAGTTTACTCATTTGAATTCTATACCTGAACTCCAGCCTCACCCAATTTGTCAAGCAACTTGAGACCATACTTGTAAGTGAAAGACATTAGATTCGCATGTGTAAACATCATATTGTCTCCATAGTGTAAGAAATTGAAAGAGTAAGTAAGATCCAAAACGTACAAAAGATATTGTGAAATGATAATAAACAGTTCAAAAGGAAAGAGAAACTGGGATAGGAGAAAGGAAAAAAGAAGGAAGGGAAAAGAAAAAAAAAATATATATATACAAGATAGCTAAGATAGTTACATTACTAATTTCTATTAGTTCATTAAAAAGAAATGTCTGAGCTTAAATTGTTTGACCCATTTTTCGTGTCTATAGCTTGTACTCTGAGCAACTACTTTGAATATAACAATACGCAACATATTAACCATCGTTACTCTTCTGTTATCTTGCTTTGATATTTTGTATCATGTTTTTACTGTTTATTCTCTTTAAAATAAAAAAAATTAAAAAGGAAAAAGATCAGTCAATTATTTGGTATATAATACATTAAAATAAAATTTTCTCCAGATAGTAAATAATACTTTTAAAAGACGAAAATAAAAACCTCACAGAACCCCAAGACCCCTTGCCCAGTTATGATATGCTATGGGCTATTTCAAGCAAAATTATAGGAAACCTTTGGCTCATGGCCACCTCTTTTGAACAAGGCCAACATTTTTACCCTCCTCTCATCTTCTGTTCTAAGACACATTGAGATTCACTCTCCTTTCGCACTTTTAAAATGAATTTAATCAATTGCCATTTTAATTAAAATGATCTATTTTTTATTTTTCTGGGGTCACCTGAGCATTATAAAGCCAGCATTGGCTGTCACTTGACTAAAGTGCTGACATGATAATCCAAGATATCGCCATCTAGTAGCTCTTTTGTGCCCTCTCGTTAAATGGAAGCAACAGTACAGGGGCCGCCAGTCCTACAATGCGAAGTGTGGACAGGAAGAAGTCCTGGCTATTTGGTTGTCATTTGAACAGCAGAAACATTTTGACACAAGGGGGAAACAATCTAAGGGATCTGGCACTACCTAGTCAATATCCCTTCCTCAGGTCATAATCCTCCCCATTGTTCCAAGAAGGTAAAAAGCAGCTCCAAAGCTGCTGTTTAGAGAATCTGGCCAGAAAGAGAGGACTACCAACCTTGGAGCCAAATAATTCCACCCACAATCTCATTTAAATTGTTTTGGCCATATCAAAATGCAACGGGCTTCATACTTGTATTTTCAGTGCTTTGTAGATCTTCTATTGAAAAGAAAAAAACATTTTTTTCAACTCAAATACTCTCATCTATTTGTTCATTCATTTAATTTCCTTGGATCATTTACTGCATAGGCACAGACCTGGTTGCAGTCTTTTTCTTCCGGAAGACCAGGCGGGCTGCCCAACACTGGTTTGCCTCCCAGGCACAGGAAAAGACTGCCCCATGTCTCATGAGCAGCACCTGCCCTAGCAGAACCAGATTCATAGAGGACACACAGGGAAGAAGTTGGGAGAGGGGAGGACCCCCCAACAGCAGATATGAGGCCTTGAGTGCAGCCTTCCATCCCAGGAATCTGCAGTTTGGAAAGTATATGTAAATTTCAGTTTTGCTTTTTATGAATTTAATAGTCTTGGTCACATGTTATTGAGTATTGAATATCCACAGCTTGCCACTGAACGATAAAAACAGAAACTTTCCAAGTAAACCAATGTAGTTCATTTTTATCTTAAAATATCTCAAGATAGCTATGAAAAAGAAATGCTTTGTCTTCTGAGATTTTTCTCCAAATAAAAAGACCCATAAACCCCAAAGCATAGAAACATTTTGTCTTGGTAAATAAATTATAATTAGTACTTTTGACAAATAACTAAAGCAACCTAACATGCATTACACCATTGTTCACTCTAATTTGATACAATCCCTTTTAAAGAGTTCCTCTTATTTTTAATTGTGTTTTAGCATTTTGAGGTGATTATAGATCAACAGTCACATCTATGAGATAACTTGACTACCACACAGCTTTCCCCAGTATTCTCCAATGGCGTGTTGCAAACTATATACAACAACATAATGAGAGATTGCGGTTGATGTGGTCAAGATACAAAACATTCCATCAGCACTTTTGTCCATTTTCCAATGGGATTGTTTGTTTTTACTGTTTTGAGAATTATTTATATAATCCCTATATACTTGTCCTTTATCACACATGTAGCTTGCAGACATGTAGGTTCCCAGTTTGTGGCTTGTCTGTTTTTCCTTTTAGTATAACCTTTCACTAAGCAAGAGTTTTGTTTTATTTTCATTTTTTCTAATTTTCATTTCTCAAAAAACATTATGAAATCTTCCTTTTGTCTATTGTAATTTTGATATAAAGCCTAAGAAGTTTTTGCCCACATCTAGGTCCTGAAGATTTTCTCTTTTTTCTCCAGTGTTATAGTTGTACATTTTTCACTTAAGTCATTGATCCATTTGAGCTAAAAGTTGTTCAAGTTATAAGGTTTAGATCAAGGTTAATACTGTTTTTCGTTTTTTGTTTTCATCAATGCATGTTTTACTGCTCCAGTATCTTTCCTCCATGGAACTGTTTTTGCATGTTCGTCAAAAATCAGTTGGCTATATTTGCTTGAGTGCTATGTTTCTGTTCTCTGTTTTGTTCCAATGACCTACATGCCACATTCCCCTACCAAGGCCACATTCTCTTGATTACTGTTACTATATAAAAAGCCTTAAACTGAACAGTTTTAATTCTGCTGCTTTATTATCCTTTTTCAAGATCATTTTAACATTCAGGCCTGTGTCTTTCTACGCAAGTTTTAGAACACTCTTGCCTATATCTATGAAACTGCTAGGATTTTCGTAGGAGTGGTCTGTATCTATAAAACTGCTAGGATTTTGGTAGGAGCTGTCTATATCTAGGAAACTGCTAGGATTTTGGTAGGAGCTGTCTATATCTAGGAAACTGCTAGGATTTTGGTAGGAGTTGTCTATATCTAGGAAACTGCTGGGATTAAGCCTGCAGATCGTGTTGAAGAGAAGTGACAACTTTACAGTGTTGACTCTTCCTATATATCAACATGGAAAGTCTCTCCATTTCTTTAAGTCTTTGTTTTCTTCATCAGTATTTGTAATTTGCAGCATACAAAACCTATACTTGTTTATTTCTTTGGAGCAACTATAAATGGTAATTGTATTTTGAATTTTGGTTTCCATGTTTCACTGTTAGTATAGATTGAGTATTCCTGATCCAAAAACATGAAATACAAAATTGGAAACTTTTCAAGAGACTTATTTTAGACTGATTTTGAGATTCTGATTTTGGAGGATGTAGGACTTCAGAATTTCTGCTTATGGGTATTCAACCAATAGTCTGCAAATATTACACGATTCAAAAAATCTGAAATCTGAAATGCTCCCAGTCCTAAGCATTTCAAATAAAGGATACTCAACTCACATATAGAAATATGATTTGATTTGGGGGGCATTACTGGGAAGGGAACTCAGGCCCTTTCTATCCCCAGCCCTTGAAAAAATATTTTTAAAATTGTAAATCATAGTCTTAATAAGTTGCTAAATTGCCCAGGCTGGGCCTGAACTTAGGATGCTCCTGCCTTAGCCTCCCAGAGTGCTGGGGTTATCGCCCTATGACCCCACACCCAAACTTGGGTGTTGATCTTGTGTAGAAACCTTGCTGAACTCACCAGTTCTAGATTATTTTCTTTGGTTGATTCTTTAGAATCTTCTACGTAAGTAGTTGTTCATCTGAAAACAGAGACAATCTTATTTCTTCTTTCTAACTAATCTCTTTTAGTCTGGCTAATTTACAACCTTATGTTGAATGAGAGTATGACTGTAAGCAGCATCCTTAACTATTCCCAATCTTAAAAGGAAAAGCTTGCAAACTTTCACCAAGTTCGGAGTTAACTCTAGGTTTCTGTAGCTGGTCTTTATCAATTTGGGGGAAGTTATTGTCTATTTCTAGTTTCCTGGGGTGTTTTTTCTTTAATCATGAGCGGGTGCTGAATTTTTATCAAATGCTCTTTCTCAGTCAAATGTCATGGTCATATTATTTTTTTCTAGGATGGTGGGTTACATTGATGGATTTGACACTGACATTAAATCAGCCTTGCATTTCTGGGACAAACTCTACTTGGTGGTGATGAGTTCTTACATACATTCTTAGATTTGATGTGCTAAATTTTGTTAAGGATTTTTGCATGTAAGTTCATAAGGAACACTAATCAGTGCTTTTCTTTTTCTGTACTGTCTTCAGTTTTATTAGAGAAATAATAGCCTTATAAAATGAGTCCGATTTTTATGGAAGATCCTGTGCAAAACTGGTATTAATTATTCTTTAACTGTCTGGTAGAAATCTGCAGTGAATTAATCTGGGCCCGGAAATCAGGAGGAGGGACTTTGGAATTATGGATTAAATTTGTTTTCATGATTATAGGTTTATTTCACTTATCTGTTTTATCTTGGTTGGAGTTTGGTAGTTTGTGGGTTTTGAGGATTTGGACCATTTTTCTAAGTTGTGTTTTTTAAAAATGGTATTTCCTTAACATTTTTTCCCCTTATCATCTTTTTAAGGGCTTTTGGGTCAATACTAATATCCTTTAATTGCTGATATGCATTGTTTATCTTCTTCATTTTTATTTTTGTCAGTCAGTTTTACTGATTCTTTTTAAAGGAATCAGCTTTGGCATCATTGATTTTTGCCTACTGTTTTCCTGTTTAAATTTAGTTGATACCTGCTCTTTATTGTTATCCACTGTTTGCTTACATTGGGTTTATTTTGATCTCCTTTTTCTAATTCCTTGAGGTAGGAATATGTATTATTAATTTGAGAACCCTCTTCTTTTCAACATAAGCATATAGTGCTATAAATTTCTACCTCAACCCTTGTCTTGGTTACTTTTTTTTCCTCATTGCTGGGACAAAATGCCTGATGCCCATAATGAAGGAA
Source organism: Dasyprocta punctata (assembly GCA_004363535.1). Lineage (NCBI taxonomy): Eukaryota > Metazoa > Chordata > Mammalia > Rodentia > Dasyproctidae > Dasyprocta > Dasyprocta punctata. Next base: position 6,109 of record RJWM01019768.1, on the reverse strand, counting down.
GGAAAGGTTTATTTGGCTCACAGTTGGTGGAGGTTTCAGTCCATACTTGGCTGGCTCTAAGACAGAGTGGCACATGGCAGAGGAGCAACAGTTCATGGCAGCCAGAAAACAGCAAAAGCAACAAGAGCAAAAAGAGAAGAGCACACAAGAGAAGACTCTTTCTGTCCTTTACACTGTATGTAGCTGACCCACCCTAGGGTGGGTGCAGCACTCACACTCATAATCCCATCACTGGACCAGGAATCAAGCACAAACTCTAGACACCTGCCCCCATGACTGCATGAGGCTCTGGGGGAACATCTAGACTCACACTGTAACAACACTGTTATAGCTTTGTCCCACAAATTTTGGTATGTTGTCTTTTGATTCTTATTTAGTTCTACAGTTTTAAAATTTGGTTTAAAATTTCTTCTTCTACCCATTTTTACTATTACTAAATTTCTAAGTGTGTAGAGATTTTTCCGCTTTTGTTTTTTCCTTTTATTCCATTGTCAGAAAAGATACTCTGTATGCTTTCAAATCTTTTAAATTTTTGAGGCTTGTGTTACGATCTGAGTTACGTTTTATCTTGATTAATGTTCCATGGATACTTTAAAGGAATGTGTACCTGCTGCCATTGGGTAGAGTGTTCTTCAAATGTTATATGGATCCCAGAGGCAAATGCTGTTGTTCAGTTCTATATCCTTGCCAGCTCTGTCTAGTCCTCTACCAAATGCTTACTGAAAAGCACAAATCATCAACTGTGACTGTATATTTGTCTATTTCTACCCTCTTATTAGTTTTTGCTTCATGGCTTTTGCAGTTGCATATTTTGGCTAAATTTAAGTTTGCTATGTTTCCCTAAGAAACTGATTCTCTTATTGTTTTCTAGTGTCCTTACTTGTTTTTAGCAATTTTCATTGTTCTGAAGGAGACTCTCTGGTATTATTATGGCTACCTTGCCTTGTTTTTTTTTAAAGTAATATTTACAATGTATGTTTTCTCATCCTTTTACTTCAACATATGTATATCATTGTATTTCATGGGAAATTCTTATAGTCAACATCGGATTCAATCATGTTTGTTTAATCTATTCAACTGATCTCTGACTTTTCATTGGTGTATACTGACTCTTCACATTTAAGGTAACTAACGATGTATTAAGGTTTGCATGTGCTGATTTATTTTTTTCCTGTTCACACTATGTTCTTCTCTTCCGACTTTTCTATGAGTTACTCTGTAAAAATACCTGCTTGTAATATTTTCTTAGTGATTGCTCTATGAATATGTAATTTATCACAGTCTACTGGTATCAGCACATATCATTTCCAGTGACAGGTAGAAACCTTACTTCTATTTTGTTGCTTTATCACTCCCTGTTTTTAAATATAAGTGTCTCAAGTATTTCTCATCAAACTTTGGCAACACATCAGACAGTGCAATAATCTTTGCTTAAATGATCAAATGATTTAAGAATCTATACTTTTTTACCCACTCCAAGGTTCTTTCCTTCCTCAAATTCCCAGCCATCTTCTCTTACTTTCTTTCTATTCAGAGAACTTAGTTTAGACACACTTTAAGGATATGTGGCAACAAATTCTTACAGTGTTTCTTCTTTTGCATATGCTTTTAATTCTTCTTCAGTCCTGAAGGAGATTTTTACTAGATATAGAATCATAGGCAGATAACTCTTTTCTTTCAGTACTTAAAAAAGTACTAAGCTACTTTCTTCTGGTCTTCATGATTTCATAGAGAAATCTACTGTCATTCATTCAAACTGATTTTTTGTACAAGCAATGTACTCGTTCTCTGGCTGCTTTCAAGACTTTTTGTGGCATTATATTTATAATGTGTCAAGGTATAGATTTACTTGGGTTTATCCTATTTAGAAATTTCTCCACTTCTTGAATATGTGGGTTTATGCCTTTCATCAATTTCTGAGAATTTTTAGCCAATATAACTTTAAATATTTATTTAGTCCCCTCCTGTCTTCTTTCCTAGGGCTCTGATGTTCTGAATGGTACCTCCACTGTTACGCTCTCACATGGCTCTGAGTATGTTCATTTTGTTTCAATACCTTCTGTTACTCAGATTGGATGATTTATACTGGTCTGTCCTGAAGTGATTTACTCTGTTCTCCATCATCTCCATTCTACAATTGAGCTGATCCAGTGGGCCTTTTATTTTGGTGAATGAACTTTTTGGTTCTATAATTTCCCTTTGGTCCTATTTTGTATCTTTTATTTCTTTATTTAGATACTTATATTTTTCTTTTGTTTCAAGTCAATTGCTAATTGCTTGTTAAAGAAATTTTGTAATTTCAGCATTTGGTTCATGCCAAATGGGATTTTGTTGGATTTTTTTCTTCATTCATGTTAGAATTTTCCTGGTTCTTGGAGTGAAAAGTGATCTTTTAAATTGCATTTTGTGCAGTATGGATTTTATATTATTGGACTCAGGATCCTGTTTAATCTTTTTTTCTTAGTAGTCATACTACTTGAAATATGACATAAGGCCCAGTAAGTGGCTACAGGTGGCCAAAAAGAAGGTCACCTTCCTTTTCTGTACCACAAAAGACACAGAGAGTTGGTCCATGGTTATTTACTGGTATGGAGTAGAGTACAGAAGGCACTCCCACAAGGTTTTGTGTGCCCAGTGCCTCACAGCTTGCCTGGGTCTATGTCCTCAGCCCTATCATCGGGTCTGCTCTCCAAAGGAAGAAGGTCCTGTGTGAGTAGTGGCAGCCATGAGTCCTACGAGGTGTGACTGTGTTGCAGCTACAAGACCACCTCCCTGAATTTTCAGCCGGTTCTGTTTGTGTGGTATAGAGTGAGACTGTGCTGACTGTATTAATAAATTTAAAGGTGGCCAAAGAAAATCAGAATTTATTGCCTAAAAGTCTGTTTTAGGAATTATTCTAGAATGTGCTCTCTGGCAAAGAAACTTCTGTCCCATTTCCTAAGATTCTCCATTAACATTAAGATTCTCCTCTTATACAATATTTATAGAAGAGACAACTCTTAGGACATTGAAAATATGGTACTAAGCAAGTATCTTCCCTTCTCTATAATGTCTACCTTCTAATCACAAGTTACTCCAACAGGTATCCCAAAGATTATTTAACCAATTACAAGTACAAATGAAAAAGTACAAGTGAATTAAATGCTCTTTGAAATCTCAGCAAGAACCATGCTCTTTCAATTATGCCAAAATAGGTGTCAAGCACATATAGGACACAGAAAAAGAGGAAAACAAATAATGTGATTGCTTCCAAACTAGTAAATATCTCTTCTCAAGGTAGTCATTTCAGTGCCATGATTTCATTTGCACTTCTTCAGAATATTACATACCCTGGTGCTCAAAGGGCCACAATGGTTGGACACCACATGTGATGGAGTTTTACAAAACAGACAGACCTACTGTAAACGTCACTGTGAAGGAGTCACCGTGTGCCACAGCCTCACATCCCTGCCAGGCGGCAGCCCCTACCTCTTTGTTTGTCCTGTCAGCTTGCACCAGCGTTCCATTCAGGCAAGGTTCGACGTAGTGCAGTTCCTCGTTATACTGCAAAGGGAAGAAATAGCCAAGAGGAAACATTTAATTAAGGACTAAAATGGAACTAATTAATAATCCAAGAGTACACAAACACACAAAAATGAGCACAATTACAGGTTCAATATGTCCACATGTAGTGACTTTTCCCATAGGTATTCCTATAGAAAATAGTAATTAAGTGGTGAAGGTAAACTTTATTCTTTTCTTGTTTGGGAGAAAAATTTCTAGAGCATGTGCTTAAATATTTCAGGGTTTCAGATCACACTGCTCCCTGATCATCCTTCAGGAGTGGCCCAACACCCTAAAAGTTCTGTGGGCGTGGTTGACAGCCCATGGAGCAGCTGGGCCTGAAGAGCATCCCAGGGCAACTTGAGCTCCCGTCTCTGGCTTTAGAGAACTGAAGGAAATGTGGGCCACACATGAGTGGGGACAGAATGAAGGAAGAGAGAGACCTTGATGCCCTCCAGTCACTCTAGAAGGACAGGATATTGGTCATGGTACTGCTCATGTACAGTGATGGCATCAACCAACCATGGTGATGGCATCAACCATGATTTGCCAACACCTGACACCTAATGTTTAACGCTTTAGTTTTGTTTAGAGGTCACAAGCAGAGAACAGAAATTTAAGTGCTCTTATCTTTATTTCTCTCATTGAACTTGAGTCTCTGCCTCATATTTAAGCTGGTCTTCCAATACAAACCTGGTCATGTCACTTCATGTCAACCCCACTCACAGTTCCCTACTACTCCGCAGATAGGCTTTGCCAGGGCTTTGCAGACCTGGGCCTGATGACCACTTTAGCGTCCTTCCTGGTCAGCTCTCACCCAAAATGTATTCCACTCAACCCTAATTCCATTCCTATCTGTGGCCATGGCCCATCCTTTCCCTCTCACATTCCACTCCTGGGCCCTCTCTGCTCTCTGGATGACTCCTGGGTATCCTCTAGGTCAGCTGCTTCCCACCTCCTCTGAGAAGAAGACTTTGGTGCAGGGCGGAAACTGGGTTCAACAGCTTTCCTATATACTCCCTATACATCCTAATTTCCTGTCACCCGGCTCTCCCACCACAGGTGGACCCATTTTCTTAGGGACCATGTCTGGTCCCTCAGCATATTCCCTGTGGCAGGCATTAGGCTGCACCCACAGTAGATGCCCACAAATGATTCGTTCAATGAAAGGATCACAGCATTTCCCTTTAGTGCCCAAAGGAGCTCAGAGCTCCTAAGAAAGCTGTCTGGCTAAGGAGTTTGGCCTTTGCAACTATGGTCAGCAAGGCTCAGGGCAAAGATGTGATGAGGGAAGAAAGTGAGACACAGGATGAGCTTGAGAAATTTGCTGTGGATTCACTACAGTGACAGGTCTACAGCAGCTGCACCTGACACTGGGCTGTACCAAGTTTCATATGCAGAGATGCCACCTAAGCAAGCAGGAGCAAGGACATAGCTGCTACTGGTAGGTCACTGTTACTGAGCACTTATCTTGTCTTCATTTGTGGGTTATCTCAGCCTCATATCGTAAGTTCTTCCAATCGCTCACCCTTTAACAGTGGAGAAACTAATGCAGAGAAAGGATGACTGAGTTTCTCGAAGACACCAGAAGGTAAGTAAGGGGTACAGTGTAGGTTCAAATCAGGAGGTCTGACTTTACAGCCACTCACCGCAGAATCTCAGCACACCTCACATCTCCTCTCAAGCCCCCAGGCCTCTGTATTTCTCCATCATCTGACTATCTGACTTTTGACTCTTTTTTTGTATCTGGTCATACAAAAAGCATTTGAAAACTTTTTATCTGCATTTTAGACCTGGAAATCACAGATCAAAAATGTATTTATTCAATTTGAACTTGGCCACTGAGACAGGAAGAGTGCAACTTTCAGCTACTAAATGGAATGGTACTCAGGATCCAAGGACCATTTGTGCCCATCAGCAGTCCTCATGCACGCTGGAAAGATAGCGGATGCTGCCAAGGAAACAGCCAGTTCCCTGTCCTTCGCCTCCCTTGCTATCTGCCTCAGTTCAAAGTGACAATATGCTCTAAAGTCTAAAGCAAAATCAGTCTAGCCAATCATAGCTACCCATTTCCCCTCTGCTGGAAAATAGCTTTCATAGCTTGTTTTACAGCAAGGAGTAGTCAAGAGGCCCATTTTCAGTGCATGAGACATAAAAGGAAGCCTTCTGGAAAGTTCTGATCAAACTTTAAGAAAACCTCATTCATATATATATATATATATATATATATATATATATTCTTGTTTGCTCCTCTATGGGGTGCTATTGTGAAGTGGCAGCATCCATTCTGCAACCATGAGGTGACAAGACAAAGAATGAAAGCACAGCCCAAAGATGATAGGACATAAACGTGAAACCAACACATGCATTTAATGATACTCCTGAACCACTGCACTGTCTGCAGCTACTAGTCTCTAGGTTCTTTACATAAGATTATTAAGATGATGTCTATTTAAGTGGCTTTTATTCAGCTATTCTGTAATTTAGAGCCTAAAAGTGAGGTTTCTACTTTATTTCTTCTTCCTCTTATCCTTCCCTTTTCTACATTCTATATAATGCAGGACCA
>RJWM01019767.1:0-38376 GCA_004363535.1 Dasyprocta punctata | reverse complement strand
AACAGAAATAGTCCAAAGAGGAAGGGTTGCAAGCTGGGGTCCTCTGAAATGCCGAGAAGAAAAAATTTGAAAGCTTGTGTTTCATTCTCTGGTTCCATATACTTGTTGTGACTAAGAGAAAATTAATGTGACACATTTATGAAATAATAACTTGACAGAAAATCTATCATTCATATTCCATGGTCCAGACTCTAGTCACCACATTTTGTGTATAAATTTGTCCCCTTTGACGGGATCCCCTTGACATGACTGATTTGAATTACTTTCTCACTCTCATCTTTTCACAAGATATTTTATATTAAAAATTCAAGTTTCTTCATGGCTTTGAGAAGTATGATGTACTCTACACGTGAATGATCAGTATTTAAAATCTTAATGTCCCTAAAATCAAATAAGAAATAATAAAAGCAAATTGAATGAAATACAATTAAGGAAAGGAATCATTATGCATGTCAGAAACTGACAAATACTATACAGGGAAAAATGCGTTTAGAAAAATGTACATAGTGGGTCTTATTTTGTGCTAGGTCCTCAGGTAACATGGGCTGAAAGGTGACACTTGAAAAGAGACCTTCCCAAGCCAGGCATAATGGTGCATGCCTATAACTCCAGCACTTGGGAGGCTGAGGCAGGAGAACCTTTCAGAATTTGAGACCAACTTGGGCTGCAAAGTGAGTGCAAGTCCAGCCTGAGCTACATAGCAAGACACTGTCCCCTCCCCCCAAAAGAAACCTAACTATACACAAAAACAGACATTTCTAAAAAGAAGAAGGGATTCATGAAATCACTTCCAGATGGTCATAGCAGGCAGAGGAAATGGCCACTGCCTGAGGAAAGTGCTTGTTCCGAGTGTTCAAAGTCAACATGGAGCCAGTATGGCAAGCAGTGTAGGAAAGGATGGTGAGAATGGATGTTATTTGAACAAAGAAGAAAAAAAGGGCCTCATTGCTGCTAAAGATTCAAGAAACAAAAAGTCTCCCTGTCTGATGTTGCATTTACCATTTTAAGTTGACCCCAAGGACCTCGGAAAATTGAAATTCATTCCTGTTAGGATCTATTTGTTGCTTTATGCTCTGCCTTCTATACTATTAGTTACATTTTGGAATATATTGAACCCTGTTCCTGCTATGTGCTCTCTCCTCTAAAAGCAAACACATACACACAAAACACAAATGCGTGTGTGCACACACACACTCACACATACACACAGCCTCCCTCAGAGCATATCACAATCCACTATCCCCCAGGGCCATGGCAAGTCCCCATTCTTCTCAAATTAACTCTTGCTATTTAAAAGGAACGGATACCAGACATTGCATCAATATCAAAATATTCTACCTGAAAGTCTGTATGAATTGTACCCAGAAATCCCATACAAGTATCAGCCGGGACCTCTACCTTGTTATTGCCAATTCCACCCCATGTTTAAAGAAATAGAACAATCTGTTCAGTAAACATGGAGAGAGATAAACCGAGCAGGTCTGAGGGGAAAGGAGTGTAGGAAAGTATGAGCTTCCTTGTTTGTAAACTTGTTCCAACTTTAATTATACCCCCTGAAGAACATCCAAGAATTACCAAAACTGATTGAACTGGTTTATAAAAAAATGTAGAACCTGCCCCACTGGGCCTGACTAGCACCAACCAGAAGACAACTAGTCTGCCTTCCAGGGGCCTGCACGACTGGTGTGGACTCCAGGAAGAGAAAGAGGTGGGCCTCTCGGGAACCCGCCCCACTGGGCCTGAGCGGCACCAACCAGAAGACAACCAGACTGCCTTCTGGGGGCCTGCGTGACTAGCGTGGACCCCAGGAAGAGAAACACGTGCACCCCCTCATGACTACCAGTGTGCAGGCTTAGAATCAAGGATAAGCTCCCTTCCCCCCATGAAGCAACCTGCTGGTTCAGAGGTCTGGCTAAATTGCTAGCAACTAAGGTACATTAAAAAATTAAATGCTAGTATTGTTTTGTTCATTTTGCAGACCTGGGGCTGGCAGCCTGAGCATCTCTTTGGAAGATGACAGTACACAATGTAGCAAAAATGCGGGATTCTCTTCTGTCTTGTCTTCGAGGCCCAATATTGTTCTCATTGTTTCGCTTTATTCTGACTAATTTTTTGGCCTTATTTTATACTGTTTTTATTGGTTTTAATGGGTTTTTTTTTTGGTTTGATTTTACTATACCCCCTGGAATGGTCAACTATTCTGAAAACAACAAATATGCTATAGTAGCTATTGTTTTCACAGTATCTTTCTTTGAAGTTCTGTACCAGTTCTACTGCTTTGTTTTGATTGACTTTGTTCTGTTATGTTTTGTTGGATTTTACTATCTTTAAAATAAAAAGAAAAAAGAAAAATGTAATGATGTCTTTTTTTGTAGCAAGACGTGTACAGGTTAATTTCTATAAAGCTAGAAAAGCCCCACAAAAGAATTCACAAAAGGTTCAAAAAGTAACTTTACAAAAGACAACAAAATTTGCGTGTTTTTATAGGAATCATTAGGAGATCTATTTTTGCACCATGCAACCTAGCTTTGAGTAACTGGGAATTCTGAATTTTATTGTACATATTTATAAGACAATATGTCATATCATAAACCTGCATCCATTTAGTAATTATCAGATCAGGATAGTGAGCACATTCACTATCTCTAACATTTTTCATTGTGATAAGGTCCTTCAACATCCTCTCTCTGGAAATTTATTATGTATTACACTTAGACATAGCCATCCTACCATGTAATACATCACCCCAACTTATTTTTCCCACCTAACTGGACCAACAAATCTCATCAATAGTTCCCCATCCTGCCATTCCCTCATTTCTCCAATCACTGGTAATCATTCTATTTGCTGATTCTTTGAGGCCAACTATTTGAGATGCTGTGGTTAAAAAAAAATGACATTTGACTTTCTAGGGGAATAAACCAGAAAGAAAAAGAAAATACCAATTGGCTTTTGTATGGGCAAAGGAGACAAAGCAACCTTTTTCTCAGTTGTTTTTATTGTAGGATGTTTTGTGTTTCTCCTGAGAGTTCAGATTTGAAATCTTTGGGAAACTGCATGAGCACTAGATCTGGCTAGGATATTCATCCAACATGCAGAGGCCTGCCTCCTCAGACTGTATTCAATAAAACTCTGGAAGTCTGACCTTTCCCACTGAATAAAGTCCTGCATGCAGTTTATCCCTGAAAGCACTTTATGACGTGCATGTTTATCACACTATACTTTACCTTGACATCATGAAGCAAGGTCCAAATGAACAGACTTTGTTTAACTTGCTGTTTGAATAGTAATATGTGAATATGCACTCATGACCCAAAATGAAATTAAAGAAAAGAAATTGTGGCATACTTTGGCAAGTAAATAAAATAAGGTGAAACTGAGTGGTTTTAGAATAGCTGTGTTAAAAGCTTGAATAAAGCATCAAATATTAAGTGAAAGAAGATATATAATACAACACATTTGATGTTATCTAAATAGATTTGTAATTAAAATGGCAAATACCTACATGTAAAAGTGTTTCATAAACAATGTCCTTTGAATATTGTGACACTTGTATATGGTTGGTTTGCATTGCTTGAATGAATGAAGAATTACGCATCTACATATATGAATATTTAGTACATGACAAGGATGTATTTCAATTTATGTGAAAAAGCCCCAGTGGAAAATAAATATTGGCATAAATGGTTATCTGCATGGGAGAAATTAATTGATACACTAGTTAAAATATCTTATGTGAAATCTGAAAAATGATACACTTTAGCTTGAAAGTAAACAGTATCACATAGAGGAGCATCAAGAATTATATAAAGTTCACGTGTGGTTAGGCTCATCTTGCATAAGGCAAGAAACTTGGGGTTAAGAAAATAAAAATATTCCACTGATGCAATTTAAACATTTTAGAGGCAAAAATATTATTCCAAACATAGAGAAAAAGTAAACTGGAAAATTCCTTTGAAATGTGGACAAATGTAGAAAAAGAACATGAGACAAGAAAAGGAAAATCAAAATGATATTTCATCTCAGAAATAAGAAATGACCTCACTTCAACTTTTGATCTTTCAAGGTATCGTGTCCTTTTTCTATTCTATCTGATTAGTTACAAAATTCCTTAGATATATGTGCTATTTATAGTGAAAAAATTTTAAACCGCTCAATCCCTATCCTAACTGAGATTCCGCTGTCATCACTAAAGTGTCTAAAAATAACCTTACATTGCTTGGTTCAGTGTTTGCTTCTCTTTTCAGCAAGGCACATATTTATATCATTGCATTAGACAAACACGCAAGAAAAGAAGCACAGCAGTATCTAACTTCTTGGCTATGGTTAGCTAATTCTCAGTATCCCAGTTGAAAAAAAATTTCTTTTCATCTCCCAGTCTCTCAACAGCTTTCCTGCAGCACCTGCTGGGCAGAGGGACTCACCTGGATGGGTTTTCTGAGTGGAAGTTCTCTGTGCGTTTGTCCAAATTCCACTTCCGTTAGTTGACATGGAGACTGAAGATGCGTGGCCAACACAACAGGAGGAAAATGTCCAGCACTGGCACTTGAGACAGACGCAGAAATCGAGAGTCAAAGACCACATCCTACCCAGGCAAATGTTGCACATGCCAAAGGCCTAGGGCGGGGAGATATTTACATGTGTGTTCATTAAGCTCAGTACCCTCTTGTTACTCCATCCTTGTACACATAAATTCCCTTTAGAATTTCCTCTGTGCACAGCAATTTTTCTCGCTGATTTTTCTGTTCCCAAGACACTAAATTAACAGTGAAGTAAGTCAGTCTTACTACTTCTCCATGGAGTATTCTGGCTCCAGTGATGTAATACACTCACACCTAACCTCAGACCTGTGATAAAGTTTCCTCTGAAGTTTGACACTGAGAAACTTGTCTTAATTGGGTCCTTTGATCTCCAAGAGCAGGACATTTGTTGAAGGCACAATCGCTCAAATCTCCAGGAAGTGTACAATTCCTTTCTTCCACAAGAATTTTCACTCTGTTCTCTTATATGAAAAAAGAGTACTACAATCTTTGGTTCATTATTCATTTTCCCAAACAGTTAAAAACATCAGTAGTAGCACAATTTAAGAGTTATCATGTCAAAAAAAAGAGCTATCATGTAATCATGCATTTATAAGATGATTGATAACTCTCAGATATATACTATATGTAGATATTTTATGAATATTGTTGGACCTGATAAATACACAAACACATTATACTTCCCTTTTTTACCTCATTTCCTTCATTTCTCTTCCTTTCCCTCCCCTTCCCTCTGATTCTTGGTTCCCTTCCTGTATGGTAAAGATCTACCATGTATTTTCAATTGTCTAACTTTAATTTTGCTCATTATTTATATTTTGAGTTTCTCATATAGTAGAAAACATGTAATTATTAAACTTCTTTGTCTGCTTTAGTTCACTCAATATTGGGGTCTCAATCTGCTTATATTTTCTTTAAAATACTTCTTGAAGCTTTTTATGCAGAGTAGTACTCCATTGTGTATAATACGACATATTTCTTATCCATTCACTTGTTGATGGGCATACAGACCACACTCAATATTTATCTGTTGTGAACTGTGCTGCTATAAATAGAGCTGAGCATGTAACACTGCAGTATAATGTCTTTAACTATTTCAGGAGATCCCTCAAGAAGGAATTTCTTGGTTGAATAGAATTTCTAATTTTAATATTTTGAGAATTTCTATACTGATTTCCATAGTGATTGTTTTGGTTTACATTCACACCAACAATGAAGAAGTGTTCAGTTTTTCCCTGCAGCCTCACCAACATTTGTTGTTATTTGATTTCCTTATGGTCATTCTTTCAGGGATGAGATGGACTCTCAGTGTAATTTTCTTTTAATTTGCGTTTCTCTAATGACCACTGATGTTCAACAACTTTTGTGGTTTTGTTAGCCATTTGTCCTTCTTCTGAGAAATGTTTATACAATTCAGGTGCTCATTTTTTGGTTGTCTTCTATTTTGGAGGGGTCTAATTGTTTTGAACTATTTATATATTCTGGATAATAATCTTCTGAATCACGTCCCGCCTTCCCAGCCACGGGCTGAGTGCCGTAGTGCTGCTGCTGGGGCAGCCGTTGAAATGCATGGCAGGCCCTGGTGGAGATCGCTCCTCAGCACATGAGAGGCAGGGCTGCAAACCCCAAATCCATAGTTTAGGTCCCACCTCAAAGCCAGGCCAGGCCACCCCAGGGGAAGTTCTCTGTGCCTTACACCATATATATATATATATATTTTTTTTTAAAGGCAAAATTCTGCAATGGTTTTAGACCCTAATGACTAGAAAACAAGTCTTCGGATGTCTCTCTGACCCGTTGAGGAAAGTTTCCTCCACACCTTTGTGGCTGCTATTCTAAATTGATCATAAATTTGTAATTAAAAAGCAAGTCAGTTGCGTGTGGCAGCAAAGATACTCTTCGTATCCCTCCAGGTTAAATCAATTTAGCACTTTATTACTAGTGTGAAAAACACCGTTCACACCTGTAGATCTGTAGTTGCCACCTCCAGAGACCATGTCATAGACCAATGGTGTTGGGCAATAATGGAAGCATTTGTTCCTGTGTCTAAAAGCCCTTTAAGTGCTTTTCAATTATCAGTTTTCTCAGGGTGCTCCTGCTTAATCTGTTGAACCCAATAAGTGTCAGAAGACCCAAAACCCTTAGATACCCTTTATTTATTTACAGATTTTCCAATTTTTGTCAAGGGACGAATAACCAATTAAGCACTACTGATATAGGGGAACTAAATTCCCAATCTACTGTATGTCTGGCGCAAGTTCATGTTCTCTAAAATTGAAGAATGAATTTTAGGAACAACAGAGGTTAAGAACAGAAATACTTATTGAGAGAAAGAGAGCTTCTGTCAGAGAGAGAGACAGAATGGGTCCCGAGTAGGTTGCCAAAGATTCTGTCTTTTCTAGTGACTTTTATAGAGCAAAACCATGATGGGGAAAACTGGGAACTCACAAGACAGACAGGTTTGAGGTGGGACAGAACTGTGGTCAACCAATAAGTTTAACAGTTTACGTAAAATTGACCAAGTCAGGGACAAATGGGGAAGCAAGTCACATAGTAAGCGAGTATCTTACTTCTCCATCAATTTTTGAGGATAGTTTTGCAAGGTACATCAATCTGGGTTGAAAGTTGTTTTCTTCAGGATTGAAATACTTCACTCCAAGCTCTTCTTAACTTAAGGGTTTGTGTTGAGAAGTCTGCCATGATTCTGATAGGCTTTCCTCCATAGGTGATCTGTTTCCTTTCTCTGACATCTTTTAGTATTTTTTTCTTGTGCTGTATTTCTGACACCCTAATTATTATATGTCTGGGTATGGGGTTCTGTATGCCTCACTTATCTGTATATCAGATTCTCTTCCCATGTTTGGAAAATTTTCTGCTAGTATTTCTGTGAATAATCTTTGCAGGTCATTAGAATTGACCCCTGCTTTTTTATTGATGCCTATTAATCTTATGTTATTTCTCTTGGTATTGTCTTGCAGCTGTTGAATTGTTTCTTGGTTCCTTATTATTTTTAAGAGATCTTTTCTTTCATGATCATAAGCTCCCATGCTGTCTTCAAGGTCTCAGATTCTATCTTCAGCTTCATTCAAGTGGTTTTGCCAACTTTCCATAGAATTTTTCATTTCCTGAATTTCCCTTTGAATCTGTTTTATGCATTCTGTTTGTGTCATATTGTTCATTCAAAGTTTCCATCATTTTCTTATGCTCTTCTATTTTTTATCTTGATCTTCTTTAGATACACACAACATTTCTTTCATAATGATTGTCATTTCATTTTTTAGCTGAGAGATTATTTCTGATTTGAGTTTCTCTATTGCTTCATGGAGTTGTTTCTTTACTGCATTTGCTATCATTTCAGAAAGTTCAGTTTGTGACTCCCAGTGTCTTCCATTTCAGTGTCTCTTGGGTTTTTTATCAGTGGGCTGGAGGATTGAGACTGCCTCTTGGTTTTTCGTTTTGTCATTTTCTTCTGGGAACTGTGTGGCTGGGCAGGCATCCTCTCAATGAGTTGTACTGGAATGCTGTGTTGGGTAGAGCTTCAATACTCCAATATCCCCGTGGCTAGCTGGTGCACACCCCCAGATTATGGCGCTGGACCCTTGTGTTTTGTGGTTTGTGATGCTGGCCACGTGTTCCCCTGATGCACTTTGCTGGGTTGCTTTGGGGTACTGTGCTCTGTGCCCTGTGAGGCTGACTGGGCATTCCCCTGGTGGGTTGTGCTGAGACACGGGATGCGGGACTCGGTAAAGCTGGATCTCCTCACAGCTAGTGAGGGCACACTCCCAGAGTGTGCTGCTGGTGCCTCCACCTTACTGGGTGGGGGCTGAGACCTCTGGGACCCAGGCGGCTAGGCAGACAACACCCAGATTGTGGCGCCACTCAGACCTTGTGTCTGGTTGTGAGGAATTCAGAGCCTCTGGAGTGCTACGCCAAGCAAGCCTGGGCAAGTCTCAGGCATATAGTCAGTCCAGCCTTGCTCCTGGCTGGGCGGGTTCGCAACCTCTAGGACCTGCTGTGCAGGCCACACCCCTGAACAATGGAGCTTGTGTCTTGTGCTCTGATGGGCAGAGCTCAAGTTCTCTAAGGCCCTTCAGCTACGCTGGCCAGACCCTGATGAGCAGCTCTGGGGCTCTGGGCTGGGCTGGGCTCAGTTCCTCTGTGTCCTGCAAGGCTGGCCAGGTGTTCCCCTGGTGGGTTGTGCTGATACACAGGACTGGGTAGAGCTGGATTCTCTGTGCAGCAAGTGAGGGCGCACTCCCGGAGTGTGCTGCTGGAGCCCCCGCCTTACTGGGTGGGAGCCGAGATCTCCAGGACCCAGGTAGCTAGGCAGAGCACACCCCGGACTGTGGCGCCACCCATATCTTGCTTCTGGTTGTGGGGAGTTCAGAGCCTCTGGAGCCAGAACTCAACATTTTATTGTTTCTCCAAATTCTGTTGATTTCATTATCCAGTATTTTCACACAGATGAGAAAAACGAGCTCCATCACGAAGACCTAAATTGTACCACATTGTCTAGAAGGACACAAGTTTACAACATTCATTTTTGGTGGATGACAACATTCATTTTTATTTATATATTTCAATTGTAATAAAACATGGTAAGATTAAAGCATAACATAAGACACCATATATACCAAAAGGAAATGACTTTAAAGGGAAAAGAAAATATGTCATAATTTCTACTCCTCAAGAAAATCTTGTTCATGAATTTTTAATGTCTCATTTATAATTTTTATTAAGCTTTAATTTGGGGATCATTGTATATTTACATGCATAGATAAGAAACAAGCCAGAGAGACCCAAGCATTCTTTACTCAGTTTTACCAACAGTAACATCTCATAAAACTGCAGTACAGTATCACACCCAAGATATGGACACTGATAGCAGTCAAAACACAGAACAGCTGCACCAAGAACCTTAGCACTACGATTTTGAGAGACCTCTACCTTCTTCCCTTTCTTGTCCTTGATCTAAAAGAACCTCTAATCCATTCACTATTCCCATACTGTTATCATTTCAAAAATGGTATCAAGAATTGAAAACACTCTGCCTAAGAAAAACCAAGGAGTCAATATTTCTCGGTGCCTGGTTTTCCCATGGCTATGGTAAGCACTTTGGATACCAAGCTGAATAAAAGCAAGATCCTGAATATGAGAACAATGTTACAGTTAGATTGAAGGTATAAGTTCTGGTACTTAGCTGAGCACTGGAATGACTGTGGTCTACAATAAAGCACTGTATATATCAAAATTGTTATAAGTTATGACTTTAGAACTAATTTACCATAAATAAATGGTTAAAGTAGAAGGTGACAAATATGTTAACAATCCTGGGTTTGCCATTATATCAGCTAAACATGAGTCAAAAAACCATGTTGTAGCTCATAAATAGGTATTAATATTATGTATTAATCAAAAAATAAACATTTTAAAAGCCCTAGTCTATATGTATAAAGACCACTCGTATGTTGAAATCCACATTATCAAAATAGCAATTAATGCATTGATATACAAAAGCATGATATTTGAAAAGGAAAATTATTGGCCTCAAATTTAGATAAATTGTATCAGTTGCCAAGGGTAATTTTTTCCATACATGAAGCAAACCCCATCATTAAATTTCAGTAAAACAAAAGAAATTTTATGCAATATGATATGCAATACAGGAAGAAGTTATTTTTAAGAAATCCTTGCTGATCTTCAGGTAAGTGAGAATTTCAAAGTATTTCTTGGCCAATGATTAGAATAACATCGGGAATTTGGGACAGAAAAAGGGAAAAAACTGTTGGCTATCAGAAAGGAAAACCTAAAAGCATGAATTGACTATATCATATAGGGAAGTTGAAATCGTAGCAATGGAATGTCCAGGAAGTATATACAATGAGCAATTTCTATTTTCATGATCTGATGAAAGAATCACAGTTTTACATCCAGAAGTTTGGAAAGTACTGCATCCAAAAGTGTTGCTCAGGCTCCAGGCAATGTCTTCTTTTACAGTTTCCATCCAGAAAGTCTTTTCAGAGCGCTCTTTACATCTTTATTCCTCAGACTGTAGATGAAGGGGTTCAGCATAGGGGTGACCACAGTGTACATCACTGACGCTCTTGCACTTGTATATGAGCTGTGTGTTGCAGCAGAACTAAGGTACACACCTAGACCTGTGCAATAAAATAAGGAGACCACTGAGAGGTGAGATGCACAGGTAGAAAATGCCTTATACTTCCCCTGAGTTGAAGAGATTGAACATATAGAGGAAACTATCTTAGAGTAAGAGTAAAGGATGCCAGCCAGGGGAACAGTAGCCAATAGCACAAGAGCAATATACATCACCAAGTCATTAAGAAAGATATCAGAAGAGGCAAGTTGGGCCACGTGATTGAGTTCACAGAAGAAGTGTGGAATTTCCAGATCTGTGCAGAAGGACAGCCTCAGCACCATGAGGCTTTGCAACAAGGCATGCAGGACACTCAGCATCCAGGACACCAACACCAGCAACACACAGAGCCTGTGGTTCATGATGACTGTGTAATGCAGGGGGTGACAGATGGCTACGAGTCTGTCATAGGCCATCACAGCCAGGAGAAAATTGTCCAAGTCCACAAAAAGCAAGAAAAAGCTCATCTGAGTGATGCAGCCTGCATAGCTAATGACCTTGCTCTGAGTCTGAATGTTCACCAGCATCTTGGGCACAGTGGTGGAGGTGAAACAGATGTCCACAGAGGACAGGTTAGAGAGGAAGAAGTACATGGGGGTGTGCAGGTGGGAGTCTGAGACGATGGCCAGGATGATAATCAGGTTCCCAAGCACAGTGGTCAGGTACATGGAGAGGAAAAGTCCATAGATGAGGGGCTGCAGTTCTGGATTCTCTGAAAATCCCAGAAGAAAAAATTCTGAAATTCTTGTGCTGTTTTCTAGTTCCATATGGGGGATAAAACTACCATAAAATAGAAAAAGTAATATTAGTACTATTCACACAAATGGGTGCTACACATATTGTTGAACTGCTCTAATTTACATTTTCCAATTTATAGATTGTTTTGTATGCTTTATGATCTAGCATCCATAGGGTACCCCTAGTGCTGTTCTTCATTTGGAATTTTTGTTTTGCTCTAGAATTTTTCCCTATGAGTTCATGCGTTCTACAGTTTTAATATGAAAGTAGTTCTTCCATTTGAGAAAAATATATTGAGTGCTGACAATGGTCAGAACCCTGTCTACAAACCCATTAGCTGCAGCGGATAAACAAACATTCCTACATCCAAATCATGGACATAGAATTCATGGAGATAAGAAAACCAAATGTGTATGGCCTGTTTTCTGTTCAAAGTATCACACATCCCCAAAACTGTCTGTCATAAATGTATGCATGTGGTCCTTTTATTATCAATTACACCTCAATAAAATTGCTTTAAAAAGAAGTAGTCATATAGCATGCCGCATGGTGAATATATCATGAAAATTATATAAACAAGTATATTGGAAAGAGTTGATCAGAGGTGTGTGTGTGTGTGTGCACTGTGCGTGTGTGCATTGGGTGTGTGTGTGTGCGTGTGTGCATTGTGTGTGTGCATTATGTGTGAGTGCGTGTGTGCACTGTGTGTGTGCATTTTGTGTGTGCATTGTGTGTACATTATGTGTGTGTTTCTTGGGATAAAACCTAGAATCTGGTGCATGCTAAGCAGGTGCTCTGCCACTGAGCTGCACACCCAGGCCCACAGTCATGCAAGAGTAGGCGACATGTGAACAGAATCTAGGATGGGAGCCAAGAGTTCACCTGTGGAAGTTTTACCTGGCAGAGGAAACAGCCAACGCAGAGGCCCTGAGAGAGGTTGTGGATTCAGATTCTCAAGGCCTTCAAGAAGCCAGTGTGAGGAGGTCAGTGAGAGAGGGGGAGGGTGCTGAGAGGTGGCAGCAAAGGGTGCTGAAGAGTGAGGTGCTGCTGAAGCTGCTAGACACGAGGAACCCCTCTTCCACACTGTGCACTTGTTGAAGGCTGTTAATTCTATCGCAAAGGGATCCTGCGAATTCAAAGGGGAGCTCTCCCTCCTGCCATTTGTGGTTGGGTTCTTCTCTGTGTTATGAGAATCATTCCAGGTACCTCCGCTCTGAGGATTGTGCACCTGTGCACACCACACCACCCCAGCCCTCCGACACTCTCAGCACACCGGTTAGGTGACCACTGTGAACACTGCAAGCGGAACAGTCCAGATAATTGCTCCTCTAATGTGTCACACCCAGAATTCCCACTTTGCAGCTATGCCAGGAACAAATAAACATGGAGCTAACTTTTGTTGCATTTTTTCTTCTCTTTTGCATTTGAAGAATCACAAGTCAGGAGAAGAAAAATTTAAAAGGAAATGAGAAAGCAAATGAGATAATAAACTCAGGTAGAACCTGAGGAGGTGGAAGGAAGAAGTGATTCCAAGGTTCCATCTCCTGGATGCCCTGCAAAAACAGGAAAAAAAACAAAAATCAATGTATCCCAAGTCAAAGGTAGTGCTAACTTTATGCTTTCAAACACTACATGGAAAGATAGCCCCAAGACAAACCTGACTCAAGGGACTCAGCAAACAGTAAACACAAGGGATGTACAGAAATCACAGCAAACATTCAGCTGTTGTAATATGAAAGAGAACTTCCTATGCTTATTCCTTATTTTTTTAGATCAGTCTGTTTTGACGTGGTCCAATGGTAGTAGACGCAGAGTACGTCTATGTACTGGGGAGACATTCTGAAGACAGCTGTTAATGTTAAAAGCACGGGTATTTTCTGACTCAAGGTTTTTCCAACTTGACACTTGATATTCTGGACCAAATTGTTCTAACTGGTGAGGGCTGTCGTTTGTTTGTTTGTTTGTTTGTTTGTACCAGGGATCAAACTAAAAACCTTGCATCTGCCAGGCAAGCAGTTAAGCCACTGAGGTAAATCCCTGGCCCTGTTTTTTGAGACAGGGTCTCACTATGCAGTTCAGGCTGGACTTGAACTCACTTTGTAGCCCAGGCTGGTCTCAAACTCACAATGACCCTCCTGCCTCAGGCTCCTGAGTGCTGGGATTAAAGGCATGCCCCACCATGCTGGACTGTCTTGTGTATCTTAAAATGTTAAGCAGCACCTTTGATCTCTAAGGACTCCTCCCTTGTGTGGCAGCAAAAACATCTCTGGACATTGTTCAGTGTAACCTGGGAGACAAAGGGACTCCTGGGTCAGAAACACCATTTGAACTTAACAACAGCAAAATAATTTTGCAGCAGTGATATAATAACACCTTAGTGACAAAGAATATAAATGGTCATCCAAAATGTGTGTAGCACAGCCCCATTATGAAATACTAGATGTTTTTTGGTATATTTAATCTGTATATGATAATTTATTAGTGAGGATGCTGTAAGAAATTATTGAGAGAGAAAGAGAGAAAATGAGAATAAGGGAGACAAGCTACAAAAGAATACTGCACTAAAAATAAACAACAGGTATAGTATTCATAGGATCTGACTGGTACGGCTGTGCACAAAGTGTGTGAGCACGCAGATATGCAAATACAGAAAGAATTTTTAATTAATCTAAACTTATAAAACAATTACATTCTTAAATTGGCATAAGTATGATTGCTTTTCTCTAATAAAGCAAATTTACAGATTTTATTTATTTTAAATAAAACAAATAGAGATTGTCCTCAGGGCTTTCTACACTCAGGCAAACACACCGTCACTGAGATACAAACCTGGACTGTTCACTGAAACATAGTAGCTGTACCTAACGGTGGGGTCCAGTGTCAGAGTTCAATATACGTACACAACGTTTAACAGTCAAATCGAGTTAATTATATTTTCCTCTCCTTAAACATTTGTCAATTCTTTGTCATGAGAAACTATAAATTCTTCTCTTCTAATTCTTTATTAAAATATATGCAATTAAACACTCAGGATAGCATTTTGGAAGCAATTTTATTTGCTTCTTGTGATTATAAAGATGATGGGGTAAAATATGTAGTAAATTGTTGTGGACTATGATCACTGTTCCATGCCATGAAACATTGAAATCTGGTCCTTCTGTGAAATTGCATTTGGTTCCCATCACTCAGCAAACCTGGTCTCCCCTCTCTTACACTTCTTCACTTCTAATGACCGCTGTTCTACTCTGCGTTGTACTGATTTTTTACTTTTAAAATTTTTTGATGAACATGTCTTCATTCTATGTTTTTTTATTAGTATATGTTAGTGATGCATAAGAATCACATTCATCTTGAGGAATTTATTCATGCACAAGTCACATCTAGTCATTTTATTTCCCTGTCCCCTTCCTATCCTCCTGTCTCCCCTGATCCCCAGGCCACCTGCCCATCTCCACAGAGTCACCCCCCTTTTCTTATCATCTTTAGTTTTTGCTCTTTGGATCATTTATGTTTTGGATATAATGTGATATCTATATACGTGAATATAACTTACACTGAATGAAATAAATTTAAAAGATTATCTGAAGCATGAATGAGAAAAGCACAAAATACTAATTATTTTTTAGTTATTAGTTCAAAATAAAATTGCCAAAGACTTATGGAAACAGAATATGACAGAAGACTTTTAAAATTCATACTGTTAAAAGTATCCAAAGTTTTAATTTATTTTATGTAAAGAAATGAGTGTTCAAATACACTTGAAGATTGAATGTGTTTT
Organism: Dasyprocta punctata; assembly: GCA_004363535.1. Lineage (NCBI taxonomy): Eukaryota > Metazoa > Chordata > Mammalia > Rodentia > Dasyproctidae > Dasyprocta > Dasyprocta punctata. Next base: position 23,165 of record RJWM01019767.1, on the reverse strand, counting down.
AATCAAATGGAAAAGAATGATGCCTTCCAAGTCATGGGTGAAGGGAATGGTTTTTATAAAAATGTATCAAATCCCAGAAAGCCAAAAGACAATAAAAAGCAGCACAAAAAATGTGAAATGAAGCTGGAAATATATGTGTATAAATGTGTAAAATGACTTGCTAACTCTACAGATGCAGAACACTCTTTTTATTTTTTTATTTGAAGCAAAAACTTGCAAGTAAATAATTTAAATTAGACAGTTCTTTCAGAAGGAAAGACCTATATACCGATGCAATATGATAATTGGTAGATAAAACTATGCAAAATTTATAAATTTACTCTCTCCACAAATAACTCTACACACACCTGAAGAAGGCTCCATAACAAACACACAACATGTGAAAGAACATTTCAGTATTTTGCTTTTAAAAATACAGTCAAAAACAGGAATTCAAAGTCCCACCTCAGTATAAAAGAGAAAAATGCTGCATAGATGATTTGTAATAGGCATGGCAACTGGAGATTCAGCTCAGTGGCCCAGCACCTGCCTGGAAAGCTCAAGGTGACGAGCTCAATCCCCAATAACAGAAAAAAAAAGGCATGGCTAAGAAACCCACAGTTTCACGCACCATTGAAACCATTCCAAATCGAGGCTCTTAGGCAAATCTCTATGCACCTAAGTTTTGCTGTGAATACACAGAGGGATGAGACTTTGAAAAGCATGTTGCATGACATCTGATGTAAGGTGAGATTTGCCAGAATGTTTTCTTTAGATCTTTATCACCAATACAGAAACAGCTAAATAGGTCTCATCATAAATAGTAATGCATTCATGGCACTGCATCTCCCTTGCTAATGAATATTCCACTTATCTGCCTCCCTTAATTGCAAGTATCTTTGGACTTAGGTTCTTTTAATGAAAATATTTTCTGCTTCTCATTCAGTCTTCAACTCCAGCATTTCTTATCATCCCTTCAGTCAGCAATGAACCCCAAGTCAGTCGGTTCAATATTCACTGCTCCTTTTAGCAGTATGAATAAACACAGCATCATGAGTAATGCAGGATTGTAAAGAAACAATTGAGAACGCAAGCAACCTCAGCAACGCCTCCTCTGGGCTTGGGCAGACTGGTTCTCAGGTGACCTCAGGTAAATATTCTTGGGCTCAGTGCTTTTTGAACTTTTTCTGCAGAATCTACTGAGCTCTCAGACTCACCTGGATGCAGTCATGGGAAAGAAAGTCCTGAGTCAAAGTGCAGATTCCCCCTTCACTGGATGATGGTGGAGACTGCAGCTCTGTCCCCAGAAAAGACAGTAGGAAGGAGTTAAGCATCAGTCTCTGAGGCTGACTTGAGATCTCAAAAGAAACCACCATGTCCCATCTAGCCCTAGGCTGCACACTCTGAGGGACAGGATAGGAGGGTTTCAGGTCCCTATATGGGCTCAGTAACCATATTTCCCTCTGGTTAACTCAGACTCTCTCCTTGCTTTCTCATGGGACACAGGTCTACAAAGACAAAAAATTCTTCCTGCTGATTCTCTGCTCCCAAGACACTGGTTTATGCACCAGTAAACCTACTTTTTATTCTCCTTTCTCCATTAACTCACCTGCCTTCCAGAGATAAAAATTTTAGCACCTTATCTTTCCTCTGGGTTAAAAGTTTTAAAGAAAAATCCAACCCTGATGAATTATTTTGATAAGATCTCCTGAATCTTCAAAGAATTGATTGATGATGGGTACTATGTGTCTGATACCTCCAGAAATGTATCATCCCATCTTTACCAAGGGAAACTCTTTTCCCGTTTGATATAAAACATTGGACACTAACACAAGAGACACTGAAATGGAAGACAGTGGGAGTCACACAGCTGATCTTTCTGAAATGATAGCAAATGCAGTAAAGAAACAGCTTGATGAAGCTATAGAGAAACTCAAATCAGAAATAATCTCTAAGCTAAAAAATGAAATGGCAATCATTATGTAAGAAAGGTTGTGTGTATCTAAAGAAGATCAAGATAAAAAAAGAAGAACATAAGAAAATGATGGAAACTTTGAGTGAACAATATAAGACACAAACAGAATGCATCAAACAGATTCAAAGGGAAATTCAGGAAATGAAAATTCCCATGGAAAGTTTGAAAAACCGCTTGAATGAAGCTGAAGATAGAATCTCCCCTCATGCCACTGCTGTTGAATATAATTGCTGAATTTTAGCCAGATCAAATAAGCAAAAGAAAAGATAAAAAGTATCCTTATAGGAATGGAAATGGTTGTCTCAGCCCTATTTCCAAACAGTATGAACATCGAAGACACTAATGCCTCTATCAGAAGGCATTTATATCTGATAAACTAACTCAGCAGATTAGCAGAATACAAAACCAATGTAAAGATATCAACAGGGTTTCTGTACACCAAAAATGAACCCACTGAGAAACAAAAAAGCAAGCCACTTTTATTGGCAATATCTTCCAAAAAACCTCTGAATATATCTAACTGTAGAGGTGAGAGACCTCTACAATGAAAATTGCACAACAGTGAAGAAAGACACTGAAGCAGACATTACACAGTATCTGTCAGCTACAGTGGCCACCAGTCATCACCGATGCCACCCTGTCCCGGACACCATGGCTCAGCACTGCCAGGTCCCAGTCGCAGGTCCTGGTCTCTGTTGGCCGCTGGTCTCTGGATCTCATCAGTGTTCACAGATCTTAGTGTTTACTGCTCTTTCTATTGAGATGACCTCTCTGACCACACTGCCCAGTATAAAAATCCAGACTAGATTTACACAAATTTTGGAGCCCATACTACCCAAGAAATAATTCACAAACAGGTTTACAGGACAACAAAACAAGTTTTTATTTTAGCAGGGCCTGTGCTGCAGCACAGAAGGTCAGTACTCACAAAGGGGCCTCCTAAAGTAGCTCAAGGAGTAGCCCCTGAGAGCCGCTTTCACAGCCGGAGGCCTGTGTCAATGAGGGCGGGGCTGAAACCAAGGGATCTTCCGGAAGGCTTACTATGAGGATTCGGTATGTAAGTAAAGAACCCAGATTTTAGTTATATCAAAATGCCCCTCCCTTGTTCACAAAGGCAATAGCAGCACTGCCTGAGTCGGGGAGGGGCAACCCTGGCTGACTGCACTCTCGCTGGAGTGGAGAGCGGCACCTTGATTCCCGGAAGGACACTGCTAGACAGACAGGGAGGACCCGGAAGCAAACCGGCCCAGTGCACCAGAGGCTTAGAGGGCACAAAGGGGAGCAAAGCCAAGCCACACGCTCCCGAGCCAGATTCTTCTTGCCTTTCTCATATCCCGTAACTCAATTTCAAATTATAATACACAACAACGTAACAAAACAGCTTCACGCATCAAAACAGACACGTGCACCAAGGAAATAGAGTAGAGGACACAGGAATCAACCCATGCAGCTAAAGCCCTCTGGGTTGCTGATTAAGATTCCAAAAGCAAACTTTGGAGAAAAGACAACCTTGTAAACAAATAATGCTGGGGAAACTGAATATTCACCTGCAGAAAACTGAAGCTAAGTATATGAAAATTATTTTTAACGAACAGCAGAGACCTAAATATAAGACCTGATACTTTGACATTAGTAGGAAAATGTATGGAAAGCGTTTCAGTTTACAAACTCAGGGAGTGACCGTTTGAAAAGAACTTCAATAGCACAAAAAATAATAGCAAAAATCAACGAGTGGGAAAAGGAAACAACAGACACATCCTACTGAATAAGAGAAAGTCTCTGTCAGTACTCTTGTGAAAACATTATCAAGAATATATAAAGCACCCAAAAAGTTAACATCAAATCTAATAAGGATAATCCAGTTAACAAATAGGCAAATTAACTGAAAAAACGCTGATCAACACAAGTGCAAATGGTCAATAATCATAAGTAAATTGTCTGATATTTTAGCTATTAGGGAAAATGCAATCAAAAGTATATTGAGATCAATTTTACCCCAGTCAGGATAGGCATCATCAAGAGTACAAATGTGGGAAGAAAATAATTTTATTTTCAGCTGGGGGGAGAGCATGTTAGTATACCTACTATACAAATCAGTTTAGAAGTTCCTCAAAACCTACAACACAACTGCCATGTGAACCAACTATAACAATCTTCCGTATATGCTCAAAGCAATGAAAACTGTTATAATATGCAGATACCTATATAATCATGTTTGTTGTGGAGCAACTCACAGTAGCAAGGTTATAGAATCATCCCAGGTTCTGAACAGAAAATTCAATATATGTGAAATGTATACTTAAGTAGGTAGATGATAGGTGGATAGATAGGCAGATGATAGATAGGAAGATAGGTAGATAGACACACAGATAGATGGATGATGTGTATATTGATTGATTCATTGATTCATAAAAAAACAATAAAATTATGATATTTGAAGAAAATGAGTGGAACTGGAGATATTCATGTAAAACAAAATAAACCACTCTCAAAAAGAAGATTGTTTCAAGTTTTTCTCTCTTAAGTGGAACTTAGAAAAAGATAACATGAAAGTAGAAAGAAGACTATTAAATAGGAAAGGAATCACTGGAAATTGAAAGGTGTTAGAATATGTAGAGTAATCCATACAAGAAATGAAGAACAAAGCATGTCACTGAATGTACAATTATGCCAAAAGTAAATGCATTATACTGCATAATTGATATGCAATAATTAAAAGAATTAATTAAAATTCGATTAGTTATATTTTTAGAAAGATTGAAATCAGAGTAATGGAAATTCTAAGAAAAACACAGAAAGAGTGAGTTCACATTCACAGTGTGATCAAAGAATCCCAGCTTTAGGCACTAAGTTTGGGTCCCTGTAGTCTCAGGCACCTCTTCAGCCCTGAGACAATGGATTCTTCTTTAGTTTCCTTCCGAAGAGTCTCATCAGAGCTCTCTTGACATCTTTATTCCTCAGACTGTAGATGAAGGGGTTCAGCATGGGGGTGACCACAGTGTACATCACTGAACCTATTACACCTGACTGTGAGCTGTGGGCTGAGGCAGAACTAATGTACACTGCTAGGCCTGTGCCATAAAATAAAGAGACAACCGAGAGGTGAGACACACAGGTGGAAAAGGCTTTATCCTTCCCCTGAGCTGACGACATTCCATGTATGGAGGAAACTATCTTAGAGTAAGAGTAAAGGATGCCGGTGAGGGAACCAGCAGACAATAACACAGGTGGAAAATATATCACGAGGTCATTGAGAAAGTTTTCAGAACAGGAGATTTCTACCATTTGATTCAGTTCACAGAAGAAGTGTGGGATTTCTAAGTCCCTACAGAAAGATAGCTGCAAAGCCATTAAGCTTTGCAACAATGCATGCAGGGCACTCACAATCCAGGACCCCAGAATGAGGAAGCCACAGATCCAGGGGTTCATGATGACCATGTAACGCAGCGGATAACAGATGGCCACAAAGCGGTCATAGGCCATCACAGACAGGAGAAAGTTGTCCAACACCACAAAAATCCAGAAAAAGTACACCTGAGTGATGCAACCTGCATAGCTAATGACCTTGCTCTGAGTCTGAATGTTCACCAGCATCTTGGGCACAGTGGTGGAGGTGAAGCAGATGTCCACAGAGGACAGGTTGCAGAGGAAGAAGTACATGGGTGTGTGCAGGTGGGAGTCAGAGACGATGGCCAGGATGATGAGCAGATTGCCAAGCACAGTGGTCAGATACATGGAGAGGAAAAGTCCATATATGAGGGGCTGCATTTCTGGGTCCTCTGAAAATCCTAGAAGAAGAAATTCTGAAATTCTTGTGTTGTTCCCTTGTTCCATATGGTGAGTGCAACTATCACAAAAAAGAAAAATAGCACGAGTACACTTTGAACAAATTGACATTAGTAGTATTTTTGAAATTCCACAAATGAAGTTTTGCAGTCTACAAATCCCTTTCTATACTTTATGAATCTGTTCCCCTTAGGAAATCCTCAGTGCCATTCCTGATTTAAAATTTCTGTCACACTTTAAGCCTTCTCTCCAAAAAATCATGTGTTTTGTAGTTTTCCTATGAAATTATTTCTTAGAACTGAGGAATATACACTGAGTGATGACCATGTTATATTTACTGTCTTGAAAATGTTTAGTAAAAGCTGAAAAATAAGATTTCCACTCCAGTGGACTGGGAACAACTAGACCCAAGCCTCTACCTGTGAGTCAGCACCATTCGCAGACCGGACTTAGAGAGAACAATGGCTGCAACGGCAAAGAAGCCCAGTCTGGGAACCAGTGCCATACACGGGATCTGGCAGAGTGGGAACAACCGAATCCCAGCCCCTTTCAGCCCACGGGTTGGCAAACAAGAAGTACCAATCCTCCAACCCCCATAAGTGACTGGATTATCCAGAGAAACACAGGCTGTGACGGTGGCTATTGAGGTGAAATGCAATTGGATGCCTGTGGTCCTTTGGCATTTCACTAGCATTGCAGGTGTAGGGCCAGTGGTCTGATCACAGGTTCAGAGGATATTGCTAGGCAGTGTGTCATCTACGGGGAACATCCTTCTGAGGGTTTCAGCCATTGTTGATTCCATATGGTCTTGATTTGAGGTCCCATAATGTTTGATTGTTTCATACGGTTGAGTTTTATTCTCTTGTGTTCTGTCTGATAATGTTAAATCCCATGGCAGGAGAAACTATTTCAAGGGGAGCAAAATATATTATGGGAGGAATTTTGGATTTACTGTAGCCTTGTTTTGATATCCATTATCACATTCATTGTTTTGTTTTTATTGTTTCCATTCTATTCTGATCTGTTTGAATTCTACTATGTCCAAAGTTATCTGCAGCTCTTTTGAAGACTTCAAAAGGCATTATGGTGACTACTGTTGGTTTCATAATGCTTTGAATCCTGTATCTCTTACACTTGTTTGTTTTGACTGGTTTTATTCTATTATATACTCTTTAAAATAAAAAAAGGAAAAAGAAAGTAAGATTTCCTACATCCCAATGGTTGACACAGAATATATGCAAATAAGAACATCACATATTATCGCCATTTTTTGCTGAGGGTATCATGTATATGTGCATATGCACACTCACAGAATTCAACATTTTAAATATGTATGATCCTTTAAATATCAGTTATTCCTCAACATTTATACCTCTACTAGAAAACAGAGATGATCATGTAACATGCGGCATGATCAATGATCCATAAAGACAACAAAAGTTTTGAAAGAGAGAGTAGATAGGAGGTGGTGCACATGTGTATGTGCCTGTGTGTGTGAGTGGGTGTGCATGTGTGTGTACATGTGTGTGCGTTATGCTGGGCACACAATCCAGGAACTTGTTCATGCTAAGTATGTTCTTTACCGGTGACCGACAAAATTACTCCTAACCAAGAACTACAGTTTGATTCTAACAAGAACAAAGTATTCTTGTGGTGATGACATAAGAATACTTAAAATATGCCATGTACAAGAACTTAACAACCACAATAAATAAATGTGCAATTGTAGCAAGTTCTATTTATATATTCATTTAAAAAGTGCCTGATCATGGATGAACACATAATGTAAAACACCAATCATAAACTAAGAACTTACACAACAGACAATGACTATCTTAATTGAATTAGTATAATTACCATTATTTTAATTGAAGATTTATTCACCCATTAAAGAATGACCTTAAGTCATTTACAGGATTATGGATGACCTTGAGACCACAATATAAAGAGAAATAAGTCAGATATAGAAAATATCTTATATGATAAGTCCAATTATAAATAAACAGTAAAATAACAGAATTCTTGGAGCAGGGAAAGGGATGAAAATGTATGGAGGGTGGAAAAAGAAAACAAAATCAAAATAGTTTTCATATTAAACTCTCATGACATTATTCCAACTTCAACTATAATGATTTCTAATTATTGAAATTTTTATTAAGATTCATTAATTGCCCACATTGATAATGGTCATTGTTACGTTTGAATACATGCATAAAGCATGCACTGCTTAAAACAAATGAAAATCTAAAATATGTAAAAAACACATATAAAACAATAAAATTTTATGATAGGAATATGGGTTTCTAACTCAAAATTATATTACCAGAGACCTGGAAACAATATAATATGAGAAGAAGTCTTCTAAAATAAATACAAGTAACATTATCTAGAGTTATAATTTTTCCCTTATGAAGATGTGTATTCAAACACAGTCTTACTCTGAAATGGTAAGGAAGGAATGCCTTCCAGATGATGTCTGAACCTGATGCCTTAGGAGTGTAACTAGCCAAAAAAAAAAGGCAAAAACTTAATAAGGAATAACAGAGATGCAAAAACAATTTGGAAATATGTAAAATATATGACTTCTAGCAACAAAATGCAGAAGAAACTTCATTATGTTTTAATTAAAATCAATGATTCACAAGTACACACTATTGAATTACTTCTTTCAGAAAAATACACAGTATGAATAGAGTGCATGACCAGTTGATACACGCCACCACAAAAATGTGCAAGTCGTCATGTCCCATGAATACATCTACACATACACAAAGGAACTAAATGGGAAAATGTTTGCAAAAGAAATTTTTAAAACTCCAACACTTCATTTGAAAACTACTTTGGAAATAAAAACAACAAAAATGAAAACACAACCACAGAATGTGAAAGGGTAAGACTGGCACACAGACTGTGTAATAGAGAAGAGACTTTACTAACAAATTCACAGCATAGTTAGCCTCACAAGTATGAAAGTCTTTGCAAACAAAGGCTCTTAGGCAACCATTGACTTATCAAACAAATCTGATGTGAGTATGCGAAGATAGAGATAAAACTGTGAATATGAGGTCTCATGAACTGCTATCACATGATGCAATATATGAGAATTATTTCCTCTGCACCTTTTTCATCTATACAGAAATAAAGTCAAATATGTTTCAACTGAAGCATAACCACAACCGCATTTCCTTTCATTTTCCTCCATAACCAACACCCCATTAATCTACTCCTTTAATTTTAAGGTCCTTGAATTTACATTCATTCCCTGGAAGCACTTTTAGATACTATTTCCTCTTCCCTTTGAGTTCCTGTTGCCATGAAGTCATTGATAACAATGAACCTGCGCTAGTCAGATTTGTTTTCAGATTATGAATTAATACTGCAGCATGAATTGTTAATCAGAAAAACTAGCAATCACAGCAAGATCTACTCAAGTTAGGTCAGGCTGATTCTCAATTGATTTCACATGAACATTCATGGGCACCATCTTTTTTTGTTGTTCTTGTTCCTCTCATGCATTATCTACTGTGATCTCTGACTCACCTGGATACAATCGTTAGGAATAAATTTTCAGTGCAGAAAAAGAAATTCTTCTCTGAAAGTTGGTGTTACAAACTAAAGCTCTGACCTCTAAAATGATGAAGCCAAAAGAAAAAAAAAAAAGAATTACTTTCCAGTGTAAACTTGAGACCTCAAAAAGAAACCACTATGTGCCTGGCAGCTCAGATGTGTACACTCTGAGGGAAATCAAAAGAGATGGTCGCAGCTACCTCTAATTGCTCAGCGGGCACTCATCTCGCTTGTTACATCATCCTCTAAATCCCTGATTTCCCTGTGGGAATCTGACCTGAAAAGACAAGAAATGTTTCCTGCTGATTTATATTCCCATGTCACCAGTTTGTGAGTTAGGAAAACTACTTTTCATTCCTTCCTCTTTGTTAACCCTCATGGCTTTCAGAGAAATATCTCCTAGAGAATTATGTCTCCTTAGGGTTAGAGTATTTTTCTTAAGGTGTAACACTGAGGAGTCTATCTCAATGACACTTCCAGGTTCTTCAAAGCACTGACTTGTGGCTTGTAAAAACCACCTGATACCTCCAGAAATCACTATGCTGAATTGGGAGTGTTCCTTCACTCTCAGTTTCATGAAGGAGTTCAAATAGTATTGGCGTTAATTCTTCTCTGAAGTTCTAGTAAACTTCGTTGGCAAATGTTTTAGCTACATGCTTGGCATTATGCAATTAAGGAGATACTGACACTTCAGTCTCTTTCATTGTGTCTCTGTCTCTCTCTGCCACTCTCTCTCTCTCTGTTTCTCTGTCCATCTCTCTCTGTCTGTCTCCAGCCTACATAACATAAGCATCTTTGTTTCACCGCACACTCTCCACCACGATGTGCACCACGAACCCAAAAGTACCTGGACCATGTAAACATGGAGTGAACCTTCTGAAACAGTGAGCAATATAAGTGTCTCCTCCCTTAAAGATGATCTTCTCAGGTGTTTTGTCCCTGCAATGAAAGATAACTACCACACAACTATTCATAAATAGAGATTCTCTTCACTTCTGCTTTTGATACGGAGGAAGGACCATGAGAAAAAAATTCAGCATGCCAGGAGACAATGAAGCAAGAAAAGACATGGATTCTTCTATGTAGCTTCCAAAAGAATTCCAGTCATGTATACGCCTATTTAAATAAATCTTCGTATCTAATGTGTAAAACAAGATTTTCATATACATGGACATTACAAAGTGATTACTGCAGTAAAGGCCATTAGCATACCATACATTCACAAAATGACCTCCTAAAAACTAAAAACTACTCTAAGAAAGTTTACACCCTTCAATACAATATTAGTATTTGTATACTTTGTGGTATACAGTTGGTCTCTACACTATCATTTTAGATAACTACAACTTAGTAAGCTTTGATCCGTCTCCCTATTTCCCTAGCTGCAAGTCTAGTAACCACTATTCTATGTATTCAAATTTTTTCTAGATTCATCAGACAGAAGATATCATGCAGTAGTGTTTTATTTCTAAGCATTTAGCATATGTCATTTAGCATAATTATGGGAATTTGTATAGCAAAAATGCAAATGTAACCACAATTTTCAGGCCTTTGATAGAGAAAAAGCAATTCATTATAGAAACAAAGGTCAGAAAACCTACTTTGAATTATGTATCTAAAGTTAAATGATCTACCAACTTTACGTTCATTCAAATATTCCTTATTATTATTTCTATCCTCTCTAATCCTACCTCAATTATTCCCAGCAGAAACAGAGAATTATAAATGATTCAGAGTATGGGAATATCTGTATTTGAAAGAAAAAAGTAAACAATTACAAAAATTCATCTCCACATCCAGTTGAAATTGGTTTTATTAATCAACAGCACTTTCAGAAATAACAAAACTGAAGAGCAGCACAATTAATTTTTAAATGCAAGACACGAATCTCAATGTACATGTTTACAAGTTCAGAAAACAAATTAATGCAGTATGTAGTATTAAAATTGTATACCTCCTTTACTTCAGCAAATAATATAATTTATGTTTATGTAGTTTATGGTAGTCAACTACTCTCCAGCTAATCACTTTTAAGGACAATTTTTGATTGTGCACCACTCAAATTAGTATATAGGACACAGATATCTTATTCCGAGAGCATGAGAATTATTCTTTTTTTAATAGTTGTAGATCAAACCCAGGACCTGTCACATTCTGAGCACTGGCCATGCAACTTAACTATGGCTACAACCTCTACTTTCAATCTTGTAACATGCTCTATATTTAAAAAAAAAAAGAAAGAAAGAAAGAAAACTCATTCTGGTAGAAAATACACTTAGCATGAAATCTTTCATTTAAACATTTTTAACTTGAGTTGTGTTTGATAATATGTCTTTTTCCTTGAAGCATAACAAATTTGCCCCTTCATAGATGTCTGTTGTGCCACTAAGACGTCTGATGCTCTTTCTTAATTTTGTCCCATTTTCTGTGTTTTAGTCACATCTCACAATGTTTCTTTAGACATAATCTCATTTCCATCGATGGCTTTTGTTGAGACGGTTGGTTAAATCCGTTTCGCATCAACAGTAATATCCTTATCAAACATATAATCCATTACCTCACACTAGTATCGGTATTAATTCTCTTCCAAATACAGTTCACCTTGTTCTGTAGTATGGAAAGGCTCAACATTTTTCAAATATTTAACATCTGCTCTTTTTGAAAGTAAATATTTTATTTATACTTTTTTCTCTCTCCTTGAATTTCACTATGAACGATCAGCAGGAACCTAGACAATACTTCAACACTTTGTTTAGAAACCTCCAAATTTTATTTCTTTCAAATTCTGCTTTCCATTAAAAGCTACAGCATGTACACTTTTCAACCAAACATTTTGCCACTTTATAACCAAGATTTCCCTTCCTTCACTTTGCTCTACAATATGGTCACGTTGCCCAGCAAGTCATGTCCGGCCATGTAAGCTTGGTATCTCATTTAGAACCTGGTAGGGACCCACCCAGCACACCCAATCAGGCAGGGACCTTCAGGTAGGTCCCTAGGGGTTGGTTGGTCCTCACCCAGTGACCCTGAGTGGCCGGGGAAACACCTGCGCTCATTGGTATAAGCTGAAACCCTGCACAGTGAACCGCATCTAGCAGTGCAAACTTGACACCTCCTTCAGAACCTGGTAGGGAGCCGCCCAGTGTGCCCAGTCATCTGAGGAATACAGGAAAGTGACAAAGCCCAAGAGCAAAAGGCAATCTCAAGTCTCCAGCCCATCCCAGACAAGCCTAGGAGACATGGACTTAGAAGGAAACGTAAGTCACATACCTGAAACTTCTGAAATGATAGCAACTGAAATAACGAAACAACTCTATGAAGGTGTTAAGGAACTCAGATCAGAAATAGTCTCTGAGGTAAAAGGAGAAATGATAAACGTAATAAAAGATGCTGAACACATATAAAGAAGACATAATTTAAAAAATTTAGGAGCACGGAAAATAGACAAAAACCTTGAATGAACAATATAAGAAAGACACTGAATGCATGAAACAGATTCAAAGAGTTATCCAGGAAATCAAAAACTTCATTGAAGGCTGACAAAACCACCTCGATGAATGTGAAGATAAACTTTCAGACCTTGAAGACAAGTTTGCAAATAGTGAACAGGAAAGGAAAGATCTTTTAAAAATAATGAGGAATCAGGAAGTAACAAATCAACAGTTGCAAGATGACGCAAAGAAAAGCAATATCGGACTGATAGGCGTTCATGAAAAACAAGGTGACAACACAAATGATACCACAAGAATATTTACAGAAATAATAATAAAAAATTTCTCAAACATGCGAAAGGAAACTGACATACAGATAATTGAAGCATATAAAACTGCAATTAGTCATGACCAAAATAAATCTACAGCAGACATATAATAATCAACATCGCAGAAATTCAACATAAGAACATAATATTACAAGTTGTTGGAAAAAAGAGACAGATCACCTATAGGGCAAAGCCCATCAGAATTACAGCAGACTTCTCCACACACACAGTGAAATCAAGAACAGCATGGAGTGAGGTATTTCAAATCCTAAAGAAAAATGACTTCCAACCCAGATTGATGTACCCTGCAAAAATATCCTTCAAAATTGATAGAGAAATAAGATATCTCCATGACAAAGAACAGCTGACAACTTCATGTCCACCGAACTAACCCTGCAAAGAATACTGAAAGATATTCTAGATAGACAGAAAAATAACTAAAACTGCAGGAACACTAACAGAAAAAACCACTAAGCAAGGCAAACAATTAGACAGAAGGGAAATGTAAGGAACAAACAGTAGAAAGATTAAGAAGACAAAAATAAGCCAATATATGTCAGTTATAACTATTAATGTAAAGTGCATCAATTCACCAATGAAAAGAAACAGACTGGCAGAATGTGTCAAGAAACAGCATCCAACCACATGCTGTATACAAGAAACCGATCTAACCCAAAAGAAAATTCATAAACTGAAAGTCAAAGGATGGAAAACAATACTGCATGCAACAGGAACCAAGAAAAAAACATGCACAAGTAGCTGTTCTGTGTTCAGATAATATGAACTTCAAACCAAGAATGATCAAAAGAGATAAAGAAGGTCACTACATACTAGGTAGGGGAAAACTTAATGAGGAAGAGATAACAATCTTTTTTTTTCTTTTTTTTAATATTTTATTAATAATAAAAGACAAGACAGAAGAGAATCCCCCATACTTGCTACATTGCCTGCTATAAAGAGATGCTTGGGTTGCTGACCAGAGGCCTGGCCAAATCTACAAAACAAAAGTTGGTTGATGTTCCTTGGTTGCTATCAATCCAGCCAGACCTCCGAGACAGCAGGTTGCTTACCAAGGCGGGGGGGAGGAGTGTACTGATTGTCCCTGATTCCAAGAGCCCGTGCGCCTGCGCCGCGCGGGCCGGGCGGGGGTCCCGCGAGGGGCCCTCCTCGTTCTCCTCCAAGGTCCTGGGATCAGGACCCCAGAGGGCAGTTCATATTGCTTCCTGATCCGAGAGATAACAGTCTTAAATGTATATGCACCAAATACAGGAGCACCCAGCTATAAAAAATAAATATTAATAGAAATGAAAAATCAAATAAGCAATAACACAACTATAATGGGAGACTTTAACACCCCATTAGTACAAAGAGATAGATCAACTAGACAGAAAATCAGCGAAGAAATAGTAGATCTGAATTAAACTTGTGAACACTCTGTAAAATTAGTAGATGCTTACAGAGTGGTCCACCCAACAACATCAGAATATATATTCTTCTCAACTGCACATGGTACATTCTCTAAAATAGACCATATACTAGACCATGTAACATGCATAAATAATTGCAAAAGAAATGAAATTATTTCCTGCCTATTATCTGATCATAGTGACATGAAACTAGAAATTAATGACAAAAGAAATTACAAAAACTCCATAAACACATGGAAATTATAATACATTCCTGAACAACCTATGGGTCACAGAGGAAATTAAAGAAGAAATAAAACAATATCTACAAGCAAATGAAAATACAAATACTACTTACTGGAACCTGTGGGATGCAATGAAAGCAGTTCTTAGTGCAAGATTTATTACAGCGAATTCCCACATCAGGGGAACAGAGCGAATACAAGTAAATAACCTGATGCTATAGCTCAAACATCTAGAAAAAGAAGAGCAAGTCAAGCTCAAAGCCAAAAGAAGGGAGGAAATTATAAATATCAGAACAGAAATTAATGTAATAGAGACTGAAAAAAATACAATGAATTAATGAATCAAAGAGTTGGTTCTTTGTAAGACTAAATAAAACTGATAAGCCCCTAGCTAATCTCATTTTAAAAGGGAAAGAAAAAACTCAAATTCATGCAATAAGGAATGAAAAGGGTGAAATCACTACAGACTCTGAGGAAATACAGAGGATCATCAACACCTACTTCGAAAACCTTTACTCTCATAGGTTTGATAACACAGAAGAAATGGTCAGATTCCTGGAAATGTAGGAATTGTCAAAGCTAGATCAAGAAGAGGTAAAACAGCTGAATAACCCAATTTCAATTAATGTAATTGAAAATGTGGTTAAAATATTAAAAACACATAAAAGCCCAGGTCCTGATGGATTCACAGCTGAATTCTACAAGAAATTCAAGGAAGACTTATTGCCAACACTCCTCAAACTCAATGAAATTGAAAGGGAAGCAAGTCTCCCTAACTCATTCCTGGAAGCAAGTATTAACCTCATACCAAAACCAGAGAAAGACCCAACCATAAAAGAGAACTACAGGCCAATCTGCCTAACGAACATAGATACAAAAATCCTCAATAAAATACTGGCAAACAGAATGCAGCAAGTCATCAAGAAGATTATGCAGCACAGCCAAGTGGAATCCATCCCAAGCATACAGGAATGGATCAACATGAGCAAATCAATAAACATAATACACCACACCAATAGAGCCAAAAAAGAACTACATGATCATGTCAATAGATGCACAAAAAGCTTTTGATAAAGTCCAACACTCATTCATGATAGGAGCGCTATGGAAAATGGGAATGGATGGTCTTTACCTCAATCTGGTAAAAGTCATCTGTAACTAACCAACAGCCAGCATAATATTAAAAAGTCAAAAACTGAAAGCTTTTATTCTAAAATCAGGAACAAGACAAGGATGTCAATGACCACCACTCCTATTCAATACAGCGCTGGAAATATTATCCAGAGCAAATAGACAAGAAAGAGAAATTAAAGGATGATGGATAGGAAAGGGAGAAGTTAAATTATCATTATTTGCAGATGACATGTTACTCTACATAGAAGACCCCAAAAACTCAATCAAAAACTACTAGAGTTAATAAGCAAATTTAGCAGTGTAACTGGATGCAAATTCAGCACAGAATCATCAATAGCAATCCTGTACACAAACAACAAGCTCACTGAGAGAGAAAGAATCCACACCCTTCACAATAACATCCAAAAAAATGAAATACTTAGGAATCGATCTGACAATAGAAGTAAAAGATCTATTCAGTGAAAATTTCAATACTCTGAAAAAGAAATTCAAGAGGATCTTAGAAAATTTAATACATTCTTTGTTCATGGGCAAGAAGAACAAACATTGTGAAAACGGCCAATCTCCCAAAATTGTTATACAGATTTAACACAATTCCAATCAAAATACCATTAGCATGCTTCACCAATCTAGAGGAATCAGTCCTAAAATTCATCTGGAACCAGAAGAGACCTAGAATAGCAAAGGCAATTCTGGGCAAAAAAGACAAGGCAGGAGGCATCACAATCTCTGACTTAAAGTTATACTACAAAGCTACTGTGATAAAATCAGCATGGTACTGGAATAAAAACAGACCTGAAGATCAATAGAATAGATTGGAAGGTAGAGCCACAAGTACAAACACACTCAGCCACCTCATCTTTGACAAAGTGGCCAGACATGTACACTGAAAGAAAGATAACCTCTTTAATAAGTGGTGCTGGAAAACCTGGCTTTCCAGATGCCAAAAATTAAAACTAGACCCATGCCTATCACCGTGCACTAAAGTCAAAATTGATCAAAGATCTAAATATTAAAATAAAAACACTAAATCTGCTGGAACACAAGTAGGTCGAACTCTTGAAGACATAGGAGTAGGCAGAGGATTCATGAACAAAAATCGAACCGCACTGGAAATACTTCCCAGAATCAATAAGTGGAATCTCATCTTATTAAAAAATATTTGCATGTCAAAGAAAATCTCCAACAGAGTGAAAAGAAAATCCACAAATTGGGAAAAAAATGTTCGTCAACTGTCCCTCAGACAATGGACTTCTATCTAGAACATATAAAGAATTTTTAAAAAATCAGAACCATGAAATGGGCATCTCAGATGAATACACATTTCCCAGAGGAACAAATACAAATTGGAAATAAATACATGAAAAATTGATCAATATCACTGGCCATTAGAGAAATGCAAATTAAAACAACACTGAGATTCCATCTCACTCCATAAAGAATGGCCAGAATCAAGAAAAATACCAATAACAAATGCTGGAGAGGTTGTGGGGAAAAGAAAACTCTCCTGCACATAGATGAAAATATTCCCAACAAAATAACAGCAATGTGGATCTAACAGAATCTCAAAAATATTGTACACCCTGATCAAATAAAATTTACGACAAAGATGCAAGAATGGTCCAGTGCATGAAAATCAGTTAATGTGCTATATCACATTAACAGAAAGAACAAAAAACATGTGATCATCTGAATAGATGCCAAAAAAGCATTTGACAAAGTCCTCATGCCTTCATAATAAAAATACTCAACAAATTAGGCACAAAGAGAACATACCTAGACTCAGTAAAGGTCATACATGAGAAACACAATTAGGATGATACAGTGCAGAGAAAGATAGAAGTGTTTCCTCTAAGACCCATGAAGTTATAAGAATGACAACTGCTATCACTTTTATTCAAAGTAGTACTGGAGCTGGTCATGGTGGCGCACGCCTTTAATCCCAGCACTGGGGAGGCTGAGGTAGGTGGAGCTTTGTGAGTTCAAGGCCGGCTTGGGCTACAACGTGAGCACAAGGCCAGCCTGAGTTACATAGTGGACCCTGCCTCAAAAAACTAGGGCGGGGAGTTTGACTCTACAGCTTAATCACCAGTCTGGCAGGTGCAAGGCTGTGAGTTTGATCCAGGGTACCGGAAAAAAAAAAAAGTAGTACTGAAATGGTTAGAACAATTACACAAGAGAAAGAAGCAAAAGCATATAACTGGAATGGATGAAAAACATACATTCCATAAAATTTTTACAAGTGGCAAAAGAATTAAATAATGTTGCAGTAAATAAAATCAGCATAAATTCATCCGAGTTTCAAAACGCCAGTAGAAAACTAGACTTTTTTTCATTTTAAAGAGAGAAAAACAGTAAAAACAATGAGACAGAATTTCAAAACAAGACAATAGAAAATTAACAACAGTCAACATATTTTGTACTGTTATATTCAAAGCACCTAAACTATAAGATACAAGGATACAAAATTGTTCATACAATATAAACACAAACCATTCTTTTAAATGAGATAATAGAAATTAGTAGTATAATTATCTTAGCTAATATATATATATATACAGTGGTACCATTTGATATAACCACTCCCCTTCTGGATATTTCCCCAGAAGATTTAAGAACATCATAGCAAAGACATATATGTGAACTCATGTTTCTAGCAGGAATCTGAGAGCTAGTGTCATTTTCAGGAACATAGGACATATTTTCAAGGATCTTTGAAATTAACAGGAGCAGAGAGATTGGGCATTATCTCTGACATGATGAAATTTCATTTCTGTGTATAAGACCAGGCATATTTGTGCTTATCCAATAAGAAACGAGGAAGATTCAAACCAATGCATTTCTCACAAACATTCCCTCGCAGCAAGAATTCATGTGCTTAACATTACAGTATCTCCTCTTGTGCTGTGTATTTACATTAATAAGCAGAGAAGAGGTGATATCCATGAGCTTTACTTTGCACTTATTTCCTGAGCTAAGAGCCTGAATATATCAGCTGGATGTTTTCCTTTTCTATCATAAAGTGGCTGTGGGAATTTTTCGCACTTGTGTGAAGGGTACATTGGGTTTTTATTCCCATTTTATTGCATTCTTTCATATTTAAGAGTTGGACTTTCCCACCCATTTCCATACTTGCTGTTTTGTTCATTTGTGGATGGGTGAACGTATTTTGGGAACTGTGTGAAAGTTCACGTATTTTGTTTTGTCAGTGCCCCATCTAGTTCTATTGTGTTTATTTCATTGTTTCTTACATTTAGAAATTTATTCTGCATGATTTGAACAAACATCATCCTTTATGAATGTTTCTATTTTATTTCCATCTATTATTTCCTGTTTTCCTTGCTGTGCATTTCATGTTTTTGTGATTAGATTGATTTCTAAAATTTGCATCACCTTCAGCTAGTATGTGCTAGGCATTGTTTATCATTTCAGTCACATCATCTCCATCTTTTATGAGCGTATTTATAAGCATATTTAAATCCTTATATCTTTATATGCAGTGAAATTGTACTTTTAGACATTTCTTTATCCTATAATTTTAAAAGGGTCTGGTATAAGATTTTATTCTCACACATTACCAATTAAACCTTGAATATGACCCATATTTCTTTTTTAAAAATTTATTATGTATAGATTTTACATAAAGTTGTTTTTAGATTTTCATTTCATACAGTTTGGAGATCACTGTATCTATTGTATTCTCACTGCCAGATTTAGTCTCTTAAACTCTTAGGTGGTCCTGAAACATCACTATTTTATGTGAATATTTTCACTCATGCACTTTTTAGGCAGATTCACAAATAGGCTAATATGCATACTTAAATGTTCTTTAGGTTCGTTATTTTTCCTAACTTGCGCTGTCTCACCTTTTCACTTAGTCATATTTTATGAAATCCCTCCTATAACTAATTATTTCAATGAGTGCTTCATTATATTTCATCAATACATTCCATCAATATCAAATGTTATTTTGTATTTATATTGACATTTACACTTTTGATACTCTTGGATGTTTTTCCTTATTCTATTTGCTATCACATAATTCAACTATAAAGACTTCTACAAAGATATTTGATGATTGTTAATTGACTTAAGCCTATGTTTTTCAACAAAGTTTATTTTAATCCTATGGGGCATGGAGAGTTAGCTGGAGATGTTTCTTTTGTTTTGGTTTTGTTTTTTGGTACCAGAGATCGAACTTATGACCTCACACTTGCAAGGTAGGTGCTTATGCCTCTGATCTAAATCCCCTTGCTGGAGATGGTTTTGGCTCTGACACTGGAAGCAGATGAACAGAGGTAGATGATATTGCTAAATATTCCCCAATATTAAGGACAGATTCTACCAAGAGGGATGATCAGTTTCAGTGGATCAATAGCTTTTTCACTGACAAAATGGGAATTGAAGAATTTCTGCATTTTGATATTAGTGCCTGCCTTTATATTGTAACACTTCCCATTTCTTCCAGCAAAATTGGAATATTTCTTTTGTCACATATTTGAAACTTTCAACCCTCTCAGTGTAACAGCTCTTCACCATTTCCTAAGCTGATGAATGTGAAGGAGATCTGCTATTGTTTTCTTAAAGTACTGCTGGGTTCCAAAAATATTCATATACACAATACTTAATTCATTTTATCTATTTTTATGTGTGACTTTAAACAGTTATTGGCGTGATAAATGACTTCACAGATTGTTGCTTCTTGGTTGATTTTAGGTGGAATATGTTTTGCAATTAAAAATTTTATATTTATTCAAGTTTAGTGGCATATGCCAATACTCCCAACACTCTGGGAGACTGAGGCAGAATGATCAGAAGTTCAAACTCATCCTGGGCCACTTAGACCATTTGTATGTACTGGCTTAACTTTGTCATGTTATTTTCCTATTGTTGATTTCTTGCTTTTCTCCCTTGTTTAATTTCCCATGCCTGGTCGTTTCTTTCTGTTGTTCTGGGAATTGTAGTCATTTTTGTCTCTGTTTAGTATGTCTATCAGTATTCTTTCTAGGGTTGGATTAGTAGACATGAATTTCACCAGTTGCTCTTGTCATGGAAGTATCTTATTTCTCCATCAATTTGGAAAGTTTTGCAGGGTACAACAATGTAGCTTGAAAGTTGTTTTCTTTCAGGGCTTGAAATACTTCACTCCAAGCTCATCTTGACTTGAGGGTTTGTGCAGAAAAATGTGCCGTGATTTTAATGGTCTTTCCTTTATAGGTGTATTGCGTCTTTCCTCTAACAGCTTTTAGTATTCTGTGTTTTTGCTGTAAGTCTGGGATCTTAATTATTATATGTCTGGGTATAGATTTATTTTGGTTATACTGTTTGGCGTTCTATATGCCTCACTTATCTGCATATCTGATTCTTTCCCCACGTTTGGGAAATTTTCTTCTATCACTTCTGCAAATAGTATGTCAGTTGTTTTTACGCCTGCATTTTCTTTGATGCCTATCAGTCTTATATTGGTTCTCTTTGCATCACCTTAAAGTTGTTGAATTGTGATTTCTTGCTCCCTTGTTATTTTTACAAGTTCTTTCCTTTCATGATCACTAGCTGCTATCCTGTCTTCCAGGTCCAAAAGTCTTTCCTCAACTTCATTTAAATGGTTTTGCCAGAGCCGGGCATGGTGGCGCATGCCTTTAATCCCAGCACTCGGGAGGCTGAGGTAGCAGGAGCGTTGTGAGTTCGAGGCCGGCTTGGGCTACAACGCGAGCACAAGGCTGGCCTGAGCTACACAGTGCGACCCTGCCTCAAAAAACCAGGGCCGAGAGTTTGGCTCAGTGACTTAAGCGCCTGTCTGACAGGTGCGAGGTTGTGAGTTCAATCCCCGGTGCTGCAAAAAAAAAAAAATGGTTTTGCCAGCATTCAATGGAATATTTGTATTTCCTGGATATCTCCTTGAATTTGTTTAATGCATTCTATTTATTTCCTAAGTTGCTCATTCAGGTTTCCATCATTTTCCCATGGTCCTGTACTTTTTCATGTATGTCTTCTCTAGCTATGTTTTGTAATTCCTTTACTAAGGTAGTCATTTCTTTCTTTACCTGAGAGATTATTTCTAATCTGATATCCTCTATAGCTTCATGGATTTGTTTCTTTATTTCACTTTCTATCTTTTCAGAAATTTCAGGTGTGTGACTTTCAGTGTCTCTATTTTAATGTCCCTTGTACTTGTTCCTGATGGACGGGACGTTGGAGATTGCATTTTGCTTTTTCATCTTGTCATTTTCACCTTTTGGGTTAATATTTTGGTCTTTGAATCTCACTAGTCTCTAGAGACTGTTGTGTGTGTCTTAGGGTCCTCCCGTAGGGGGATTTTTGTCCAACTGCTGAGTCCCTCAATGAAGGGGAGGGACCAGTCACCTGGATTCCTCCTGCAGGTCCTGTTGGGTGAGTCTTATATTCTCCCTAGGCTGACTGGCCTAGGAGCACTGAAGTAAGCCAACCCTTAGCTCCAATGTTACTGTGGCTTTAGGCTGTTCCATGCTGCCAGATTTATCTGGCTATCCTGTGTGCCTCACCTTGGACCCTACTGTGTCACTGGAGGCCTCCTAGGCCCTTTCAAGTTTCTCCAGTTTGGGGGAGGCCTTGTCAGCCCTTTCCTCAACCCACCCTGTGTTCTCTGTATGGAAGAAAAACTCACCCACACTCTGGTTGGTCTTCCAAAGTCCTACAGCTGGAGGGGAGGGCTTGTTGCTGCTCCTGCTAACCCACGAGGTCCTCTACTTGAGCTGGAAACTCATTGCACTTTCCCAGGCCTGCTGAGGTCCTCTCTGTGGGTGAGGGGTTGCTGAGGCTTCCACCAGCCCACCAGGATTCTGCAGCTGCTGGATGGATTGTTGATGGTCCCTGGGCTTTTGAGGTCACCAGAGTGGAAGGGGAGGTGCTGCTGACAATGATCCGCAGGCTGCAGAGTCTCCGGGGAAGGGGGAAGTGCTGCCAGTGAAGGTCCGCCGGCTGCAGAGTAACATGTGGTATTTTTGTACAATGGAGTACTACTCCACCAAAAAGAGGGATAAACTGGAGATTTTTATAGGTGAATGAATGCAACTCGAGGCCATACTCATAAGTAAAATAAATCAGGCTCCGATGTGCAAACATCATAGGGTCTCCTTAGTATAAGAATCTGAAAGAGTAAATAGGATCCAAAATGTACAACAGATACTGTGAAATGGGAAGAAACTGCTCAAAGGAAAGAGAAACTGGGTGGGATTCAAGGAGGAAAGAATGAAGGGGAAAGGTAAAACATATATACGCATATATATATATATATATATATATATATATATATACACATAGTACTTAAGATAGTT
>RJWM01019766.1:27457-37457 GCA_004363535.1 Dasyprocta punctata | reverse complement strand
ATCTCAAATCAGCAGTGAAATCTTCCTCTCTCTACCATCCTACCCACCAGAATTAAGTCCACATCTGTTTCCTACTCCCAAAGCACCCCATGATTCTCCTACATTGCACTGATCTCACTTATAAGAAATTGTTGATATAATTATCTGTTCAGTGCCTTTCGCCCACAAGGAGAATACCTTATTCAAGGTTACAGTTCTTGAGCACATTTGCAAGCACTGTATCCTGCTGCAGCGTTGCTTCATAATAATAATTGTTACTATGTATGGAATATTCTTTAATATACAATCAACAAAGATTTGTGAAATGGATGATTGAATGAGTTCAAGTTCCCAAAAGGTGTCGCTAGCATTGTGTGGACATCATAAACTATGCCAGAAGCGAGTGTGTTGAAAATCAAAGTGGGCCCACTGGCAAGGGGTCAGCGGGCAAGGGTCAGTGCCATACCTTACAATGGGCTGAAGTGAAGTCTGGAGGCTGACCTTCATGTCCAGGGGGTAGACACACTGGAAGTTGATATCGAAGAGCATGTCCCTGATGATGAAATCGTTGGCCAGGGAGAGGGTGTTTTTGTAGATGGCGTGGGTTCCACTTTTCTTTGGGACAAAAATGAAATCACATATACATCTACATGGCTGTGTGTAGGTCTATCTCTAACTCAGATCTGTCTGATACCAGAGTCAGTGTTATCAGCCATGAAGTAACCATGCTTCTGATCTCAACAAAGTAAAGGGCTCTCTTCCTCCTTTTCCTGTGGCACTGACACTTTATGTGAAGGGGAATGATGAGCCTAGACTAAAATCTAGAACAATGAATGACTAACCCCAGGGAGAGTCAGGGACCAACATGAGTGAACCTCAGCGTACACCTCCCATGCCAACCTTAATAAAAATAATCATAATTATGATTTACATTGACTAAATTCACGTGTCCACCTGTTTTAATCTCTATACATGGACCAAGATGTACAACCTCACATAACGTAGAGGGCTCAGAAAGGCTAAGTGACCTGCCCAAAATCTCAGTTACTAAACTGGGTTCCATCAGCCCGAGACACACCCATTTACCTCCAGAATGTTCCCACAGGCACTAGCCTGGACAGGGATGGTCACAGATAGCCAATTGTCATCCTCTCTTCGCAAGATTCTGCTGCAGTTCCGATCCCTCAGGTAGGCTAACACCTCCTTCCCAAAACCCAGGTTTTCCAGCAAACACTTGTCCAGCTTCACCTTGATCTCACTGGCCCCACAGTCCAACTGAGGCTGCAAACTTTGAACATCTGTAAAGCCAATAGGGAGCTTGGAAGAGTGAAAAGTGATCCAGGAGCTGTGAACAAAAGTCACTATGCTCACTAGGAGATTGGGTAACTAGAAGGATCCTGGGACCCGGGCGGGATTCACACTCAGCCTGGCAAAGACTTCTGGTCCAAGACTTCCAAGCATCCTATGTGCAGGCTTGGCTGAGCTCCCCTTGGGGCCTGGTATCTTTGGAGAGAAAATGATCCTGCATTCCAAACTAGCATCAAAGCTAGATATATTCTACTTTGTGAAGCCAGCACATCTGACCAGGTTCAAAGCCACTGGATTCATTCATTCATTCATTCATTTGTTTATTCCACAAATATTTCTTGAACATCTACTATTTGAATTCTGCCCCACGTATCTGCCCTTTTTCCAAACATGAGAACTCTAGGTATTTGTATAACTCCTACACTTGTAAAGTTCTCATCTTCAACATCTTTGTCCCATCTAGGTCAAGCTCGCCCATGCCAGAACTAGTCCGTGAGGTTATGGTCCAGGAATTTGTTCCAAACCTGGTCTCTCATCCTTACAAACCCCTTGACCTTCAAGCAAAGATACAGCAGAACCCAGAGTTTTCCCCCAACCTCAGCTCCATACCCCTAACTCTGATCTATACCTTCTCTTGATCCTCCAAAGCTCCTTCTTCCTTCCCTGTCCACCCAGGACAGCAGCCACCAGCCCTGGGAACTGCTCACCAGAGCCATTGAAGTTCTGTCTGCAGAAACAGCCCCAGATGCCATCTTCAACACGGCACTCTTCCTCAGGGCGGCAGGTATCCTCACACCTGTTCTGCGTGGTCGAAGGGTCTAGGAGAGGGAGAATGGTAGAAAAGATCAGGATGCAGAGCAGGATAAATCTGAGCCCCCAAGTCCAACCTCTCATTCCAGCAGCTCACTGGAGTCTTGCTAACAATGTGAGATTGGTAGATCCTGATTCTCAATCCAGTGGTGATGGGGAACCGGAAACTGCCATCAAACCATTTACTACAGGTCAGGCAGGAACTGTTATTTTCCACGTTAGTTCATTTGTTCCTCATGGTGACAATGTGAGACAGGGCAGCATGATAGCTCAACTCATTGATGCCAGGGCTAGCAAGCCTGGGTTCAAATTGCAGCTCTGTGATATTGGGAGAGGTACTTAACCTCTCAGTGTCCCAGACCCCTAATCTGAGTAACTGATCACTTATTTAACAGAGCTATGGGGAGGAATCAATGAGTTAATACATTTAATGTGATTAGGATAGCAGTAGGTATGTTGTGAACTCTATACATTGGCTGTTACTTTGCTGTTATTCAGTTTCTCAGATCAGAAACATGAGGCTCTGAGAGATAAATTAAAATGCTCAGATGAAAACAAAATATGAATGAGTTTGAATCCTTGATATGTCACATGCACAGATCAGGAGGTTTTACTGTTGAATCTGGCTTGACTCAGAATGTTAGAAGGGCTGTTATCTGTCAGGTTATTTTCCCTTCCTGCCAGGTAAGTGCTGGCAGGAGCTGAGTGGAAGCTGCTGTAGCTGCTTGGTCTCCTGCTAACCCAGCTCCCCTCGCCCTGTGAGTTCCAGGCATCACATCAGACGCCCCGCCTGCAGGTGCTGCTTACCTGTGCAGTATCTCAGAGTGCACGTTGGGGTGGACTCCAGCCTGTACACGTGGTACCCGCCCTGGCAGGCCTTCACCAGCACATTGGAGTTCCAGAGACAGCAGCTTCCACTCCAGTGGGCACAAGCAGTGCGCTGGACGATACCATCAGCAAGGACGGGGTGAGTCCCATTCAGCCACATGGGAGCATCCGTCTGGCATCGGTACACTGGGACGCAGCTCTCAGACATCCTCACTCCTCCTTCACCCACAAAGCGGTACCAGCCACGCAAAGCATTATCACAGATCCTGCCACTATCCGTGTTGTTTATGCTTCGGGAGGGATCATCCAGAATTGTGTGATTCTGGCAGGGGTCAAAACAGATCCCGGCCTCTGGGGTACCAGGGTCCCCGCAGGCCAGGTCCTGCCCATAGGAACTGGCTTCTCTGGCGCTTGTATAACCTGTGAAAGGGACAGGGCATGCTTGGGTTTACTGTGCAAATCGAGTCTACAGGATTTTAATTCTCCCTTACATTCTCTTTTTTATGTGCTAAGGACCCCAGTGAGGACAAAAGGCACCAACTCTATGAATGAAATATAAAACATTATCATGTTGGGGTCAGAATAATTAGAGAGCACTTTGTGTGGTACTTCATAGACATTAAGGACCTTTGAGTCACTGTCTGTACCAACCCCCACTGCCCCACCTAGAGTTACAGAGAACTTTCCTGCAGGACTACCCCAGGCAGACCTGACCAATATTTGTTTTTCTCATAGTCACAATGCAGACTCACTGGGGGGTAAAGACGTCAAATATTAAAATGAAAAAAGTAAAAGTGAAATTTGTCATAGTGCGCACTTCAGCCCCGCATATCCTGAAGTTAAAGATGTTGTGAGTACACCATATCCCCAAGGTATTCATAAAATTGTCAAGTTCTTGGTTTCTTCCCATGCATATAAATTGATGATTATTTTTTAGAAATAAAACCCAAGTTAGTGCTGTCCAACTTTTTTCCCATTTGCATTTTTACATAATGCAGCACAGGTGTTTTTCCATATCAGAGATAGAGTCGAAGAAGATTTCTCAACCTTGGCACTAATGACAGGTAGGTTGGATCATTTTTTGTTGTGGGGCTGCCTTGTCCTGTGTATTCTGAGAGAATTTCTGTCCCCATCAGTGAGGTGCCAGCAGCATTCCCGAAGTTGTCCCTAGACATTATCAAATGTATCTCTTCAGGAGCAAAATCACCTCCAGTTGAGAACCACTGATCTTATAGGATCATTTCTTATTGCTGATCTTCCTTTTTTTTTTTTTTTAAGATGGGGGGAATGTGATATATGATCTGGCAGAGATGTAATTGGTCGGGCTGAATTTAAATCCAGTTCCACACTTCCTGCAGTCACACATTGGCAGGTGACTGAGCTCTCATGAGACTCCTCCAAGCTAGGGGGAGCCGCAAACCTGGTTCCCATAGCCTGTGTCATAATGTTGCTATACCTTTGTCTCTCTGTCCTGGTATGTACTTACAATGTTTCTTTAAATGATTTCCTTTAAAACTTAATTTCATCTGAAGGAATACTATCTAAGGTACAATGAGTGAATTATATTTTTTTATTATGCATGAAAATAAATAATCAAACTTTAAGCACTTCTAAAGAATCTGCCAGAGTCATCTTGGGACACATATGCACCATTTGGGAAATAAAAGCTTAAAGGGTTGTTAGAGGAGGCAATGAGATGATTTCTGTAAAATGCCAAGTTCTGTACCGGAGTCAAACTTGTTCTTGTCTCTGGTTCTGATCCTCTGAATACTCTGATTAACACATGACTGCATGATAAAGAAAGCACAAACAAGGCCTCACATTTTTTTGTATTGTCCATTTTTCCTTTTTCATTTAAATGTAATTTATTTATATTAATAAAGTAAATATAAAAATATTCTTCTTATGTCTAAGGAAAAAATAAAACAAAATTTCACAGCAAAATAATTAGAGAATAATAATAGTTAACATACTGTGTATCATGATCTTAAAAGAATGGTCAAAATGTTCCTCAGAGTAAAAGTCATAGACAAAAAAAAAAAGCCTCTTACAAGGAAGAGACTAACAAATAGAAGGACAACACATTTTTTCAATGAACAAAAAGAAACTAGTAGTTTGAATGAAACAAATTAGCATACACCTTAAAATGTGGTTTTAGAGTCTTATGATTCTTGTCAGAGGGGTTTCTTTAAAGAAGAGACAGTTAAGTTTTTCTCATGCATGTATGTATTTTAAGGAAAGAAACCACTGCACCTGTTATTCTTGGGTCATTTCCTGCATGCTATGTATTTTCCCATCAGAGACCCTGAGCTGAGTTCTCTGCCCCATGTCCTTTCTATAAGGCTGCAGTTGCTCCCCAGTTTGGAACCTGAGATTCTTTCTACAAGTATTGCAGTTGCCTGATTGATACAGAGATGAGATGCTGATGAGTCTCAGGAGAGCTCCGTCATCTGCCATGGTGTGGAGTCAGCAGGCATAGAGCGGAATTTAAAGCTAGTCTGGCCAGCAGCCGGTTTTACCCTTCGCCCCTACCTTACATCTCTGCCTTATCATACCTCACATCCCCTGAAAGCTTTTCAGAAGAAAAGGAAGATCAGCAATCAGAAATTGTCTTAATAGATTAGGAAGAGACCAGAGACGTCAATAAGTCTAGCAGATGAGCAAACTGTTAGCAGGAAGAAATTGCCAGCACAAGGCAAGGATGATTTAATCCCTCATTTTTCCTCTTCCCAGCTTTCTGATCATCCCCAGACAGAGGCATGGGAAGTTATGCTGACTGGCTCTCTCTTTCCTTTCTTCCAGGTAACTTACTTGTTGGCTCTGAGACACTGTGACTTGACTCATTTTTCTCGTATCGTGTTCCATTTCACCACCAGCTCTGAGTCTTTGGTTTAGGCCTACCTGTTCCTTTCACTGACCCGAACAGCTGTTTCTGGTCTGCCCTGCTCACTCTCCAGGTCCTTTTGGCCACCTGTGATGCCAGGGTGAGCAGAGTACTCACCTTGCTGTACGGTCAATGCCAGAACCAGAATGCAAGAGGCCAAGGACAGCCACAGGAGATCAGAACCCACCATCCTTCCTGCAAGGTGAGGCATACGAGTTCACTCCACAGTGCGGACACTGTCCCTACAGGTGCAGGAGAAGAAAGGCCCATATAAGGTTGAGGCACACTTGTGTGCAGAGACAAGACAGGATCTCACATCAGTTCACACTTATGGTGTGACACCATTTGCACTAAACTCTGTTCATATTTTCTTACATTTAAAGCTCCTTTTCTTTCATTTAAAACACCATCCTACAGGGAAGGTGCTATTATTGATCCCTGTCACAGATGAAGCAGTTGAGATGCAGGAGACATTAATCCAAGCAATATGCAGTATATGTCTCCCATGTGCAGGCACCTTGCTGGAAGTTACATAGCTTGCTGATGAGCATGATCTCAGAAGTAGAACTGTTGGCTTCCTTCACCGAGTGCTAAATAGTTTCGAAGCAAGCATGACTTGCAGAAATGGGGTGGGATGATACAAGTAGGCAATATAACAAGGGGGTGAAGTTGATAGAAAGCCAAGAACTGCTAATCTTGCAGAATGTCCTAGAGGGGTCTAAGGATTGTTCCTATTCAGGTTGAAGTAGAAGTTGGCTGGAGATTGATGGAAGGAGAGAGGTATAGAGCCAGTGAATGCCTACAGACAAAAGTTAGGACTTTCTGCCTCTGCTTTATGTGTCAGGTCCTGCTAAAGAGCTCCCAAAATGTCCTCTACACATGTAGATTTCCATAAAGGTGGAACCACATCGCGCTGAGCCAGCTCCTTGCTCATAGCACAGAATCTGGCACACAAAAGATATAAAGAATGAATGAGTAAATAAATGAGTGGGTAGGTAGAAAAGAAAGAGCTTTGAAAAGCCTGCCAGCACTCTAATGACACATCCTCTTCTGGGAAACTCTCCTTGAGAAAGCAGCTCTTGGGATGACTTCTCGCTGACCCTGAAAGACTTTCTCTGAAAGTCTGTTTCTGGAAGGGATATCATGGATATACCCTGAGTGGGCAGGGTCGGGAGCACAGGTCCATAATTATAGGAGATGTGGCCCCAGATGGACATTCGTCTTTCTGGTGGGAAGGGTGAAGGGGACAGCTGCAGACTTGGAGCAGACAGCCAGTGGCTGGAACTATGGTTGCTCTAGACGTGAGCGATTTCGAGAGCACTTGACAATGGCTAAAGTCCAAATGTCTTGCTAAGATTCGGAAAGTTCCCAGAAACAAACAACCCTAGCACTTGCAGTGGGTCAAGAGAGTGAATTCCCCAGGATTCGAAGAAAGCTTGCTGGGTCACAGAGAAGCACTTACCTTAGGGTGAGATCCCAGAGCCTTCCTCCTCCTCCAGCTAACTGTGGGAATGCAGCCTGCCGTGGACTCTGTTTTTTATTGCTATCTCCCACCCATGTGGCTCTCCAGGATTGGTGCTTAGGTAGGACTGGTGTTAGTTTCCCAGGCACACATCAGCCTTGGGAGTAAGTAAGATAAGTGATTTCCCGCAAGAGATGGTAAAAAAAAAAAAAAAAAAAAAAAAAAAAAAAAAAAAAAAAAAAAAAAAAAAAAAAAAGAAAGAAAGAAAAAAAAAGTCCCTTTGCCCTTTCTCCCATGATATAAACAAGTCTTTCCTTCATACAAATGCTTCTCTATAAACAATTGCAATATGTACTGAATGCTGACTACCCTGAGTACTGTCAAGCTCTTTGCAACCATTACTTTTCACATTTAATCCTTAAAATAAACCCATGAGGCCAGTGCCATATTTATTCCCAGAAAACAAACACTAATGAGAAGGAAGTTTAATACCCAAAGGAAAGTGGAGAGAAATCAAAACAGGTGCTTGTTTGCACAATGGATTTCCAATGTACCTTGCGCTCCTAGCTAATTACTTTGGAGCACTTCTGCTTCAAGCAGCTTGGAGCCCAGACGAGCAGGAGAAAAAAAAATAAGGAGAGGGTATTTCCAATCCCTGATCCCTACATTCTGCTCAACTTCAGAGAATTAATGCTGAGGCAGCCTGGGATAGGCATTGTGTCAGGGTGACTCAGAATGGAAAAGAACACACAAGGCTTCTGGACAGAATCAGCACTAGCTCAGCTTCTTCCCTGATCCGTTCTAACATGTGAGCTACTAGAAAGATGGGAACAGAGAAGATCTTGGATCTTTAAACTCCAGACTTGCACTGGGTTTCCACGGCATGATGGAAATCATGGGGTTAATAAAAGAGTTATTGCTTTTGCAGAACAAATGGTCCCTGCCTTTTCTTTTTTGCTCTGGGATTCTTTAAGGAGCCGAGGTTACTGGAGGTGAGGCACATGGGGAACCTGTGACATTGTTCCCTAACACCTTCTAGCAAAACTTTAATCCGGACAAAGAAAAGATGCTACTCCAGATGCAGATGGGGAAAAATCCCCCATAGGTGGAACTCACAGGAACCGGACCCACTACATAGCCCACTGTCACTTCTCACTGTCTCCGTTCTTATAAACCACATCTGGAACAACCGTCACTCCTCACCCCGCCATTCTCAGCAGATATTCTGCATCAATAGCACCTGACCTTGATCCTTCTCCCGTTAATGGAGAAATATTTGCCTCCACTTCTCTCTGCCCTCCTCCAATTTCTCCTCATCCTCATCCTTGTCCTCCTTTTAATTTTCCTCCTTCTCTTCACTCCCTTCCTCCTCTTATTCCTCCTCTTGGCAGTACTGTGGATCAAACTCAGGGCCACTTGCATGTCAGAAAAGCGCAGTATCATCATTCTATATCCAGCCCTTTTCCTTCCCCTGCCCAACTTATGACGTACTCCTCCCCTTTTGCTCTTCTGTTTTAAACATTTGTTGTATTGATTTATTTAAATTGAAAGATAACATTGCATGTTTTTCTCACATTCAACGTGATGTGTTGAAGTATATATACATGATGGGATGGTTAGAGCTAGCTAATGAGCAAATGCATGCCTTCCTACAGTTACTTTTTTTTTTTTCTGAGAAGATATAACAACCATGAACTTTTTGAGTCTCCAAGGTATGTTTTATTGATGCAAAACCAAAATAAGGTAACATAATTTTCTGGTCTGCCAACTAGCTACATAGAAGTACATAGAAAAGAAAAACCCAGATTTTTCTGCTGCAATTTCTTTATTGAGGGAAAAAATAAAATAGTTGAGCTAATGTGTCCAGTGGCTTTAAATAGTCTTTCTGCATAGGAAGATCAAAGGGAGATTCACCAATAAGATGGAAAATTAAGACTTTCAACATCTACTTCTTTGTATTAGAGGGTGATCTTTTAGTGAAATCATGAAGATATTTTTCTCCCTTAATAAAGGAAGAAAAAACTTATAAATAACTGAAAGATATTTCCCTGCTTTTCAATTTTACCAGTTTTTCAGAAGCTGTAACAATATTACTGACTTTTAACTTATTTGATAAAAATTGAAGGACTATTTTTATTTTGGTATTCTCAAATTGCTTTTGAAATTTTTTAAGAAAACAATATATCAATATATTGTCATTCACTACAGTCACTGTATAGTATCTTGAAATTTATTTCTTTCATGTAACTGTAATTGATTATAAATCCTTTGACCAACAATGAGATTTCGGTCTTACCCCAGTTAGAACAGCTGTTAGCAAAGGCAACAGAAATGTTGATGAAGATGGGGTGCAAGGGGAACTTCTACATACTTTGGTAGGAATGTAAATTTATCCAGCTACTGTGGTAAATAGCATGGAGGTGCCTCTAAAAATCATAAATAGAACTATCACCTGATCCAGCCATCCCACTTCTGGGTATGTATCCAAAAGACATGCAATCTGTGTGTTGAAGAAATGCCTGTACTGTCATGGGCGTCTTGACCAGCAAGAACCACACAACTCAGACGCGGTGGAAGCAGCACTTTATTTTCTTCTGGGTACAGCAAAAAATGGCCCCGAGCAAGGGGCAGCAATGTCTTATATACTCTATAGAGCTACTGGGCATAATCTCATTGGTCCATCCCATCAGGTGACATCTCCATTCCCGCCGTCTACCTAATAAGGGCAT
>RJWM01019766.1:0-27357 GCA_004363535.1 Dasyprocta punctata | reverse complement strand
TGTACCCCTATATTTACTGCAGCGTGCTTTAGAATAGCCAGGATGTGGAAGTGATCTAAGTGATCATCAACAGATAAATAGAGAAAAAATGTGTAGTGGATACACACAGTGAAGTACTATTCAACCTTGAAAAAGAAATTCTGTCATTTGAGAAAATGGATGAACTAAGCCAGACACAAAAAGACAAATACTACATGATCTCATTTGTGTGTGGAAGCTAAAAACATGGATCTCATAGAAACAGAGTGGAATGGTGGTTACCAGAGCCTGGGGTGGTTGAGGGGAGGTCGCGATGGGGAGATGTTGGCCAAAGCATCTTCTTGTGCTCTCATTCAGCTCATTCTCCCTCTTTTGACTCCTCCATTTGGATATAAACCCTGTAGCTAAAACTTCCCTTTTGCGATCATTTCATAGGTGAGTTCAATGCTCGCTTTTTCCTATTCCTTGTCATTGGATTTGTTTGCTGCTTCTTCTGGATACCCTGACTTCTTTCCTTTAAAAAATCTTTTATACCAGTCCAATATTCCTGCTGTCACCACAGGATGGATGCTCTTTCTCCAGCTGTTCCTAAACGCGCTGGTAGGTAGGTCCCAATTCTCTTGTCCATCCTTATACTCTCCCTGGGAGGTGTCAAACTCTACGATCGTTTCACCCCAGGCTGGTGTGTTCCCAGTCCGCTCCCCCAGCTTGAGCTCCTCTCCTGAACCGCAGGTCCATCTACTGTACCACCTGCTGGGCCTCTCCACTTAGAGTGAGATGCTCAAGATCCCTCAAACTCGACAAATTCCTGGACATCCCCTCCTCGCCTCACCCATCCTTTACCATAATCAAAAACACCACTGCCCAGCCACTACCTACACTGGGAATCTGCCTCTTCCTTTCCCTCAGTTAAAGGATGGGCCAAATCTTGCCTTTCCACACGGCAAACGTTTCTTGAGTCTGTCTTTCCTTCCCTGTCTGTACTTTGCTATCCACAGTCAGGCCACCATCTCCTATGACAGTGACTTCCACGGCTGTTTAGTGTGTCTCTCTGCTGCCATTTTCTTGTTTTTTCTATGGTCTCCCCTGCAGGCAGGCAGATGCCATCTCTGTGTCACCCTCCATTCTCAGCATTTCATGCTCCCTCGGATCTGGCCCCGATGCCAGTTCCCACCTCACTTGTGACTTCCCCACCACTCTGCCTTTGCTCCAGACGTCATGTGGTTCCCTGGCCCTCCACACACACCTTTATGTTCCCCTCACCACCCTAACCACTCTGTACCCCCAGCCTTTTCCTACTTAACACTTTTTCCAGGGAGCCTTTCCTAAATCCGCAGTCTGGCACGTGCTCCTCTTCTCTGCTCTAGGCCTCTGGGGTCTGATCCCATCACACCCATGCTTCTGTCTCCCTCTGAAGCTGTTAAGATCTTTGTGGACAGGGTTCCTCCTATCCGTGCGGCTCTAACCAACACCGTGAAAGTACTTGTTGAATAAATGAATATACTTACACATACACATGCTCCATACTCTCTGCAGTGAATAATGCCCCAGACATATGATTGTCCAAGGATTTGTTAGCATTTTGTGTGGAAAGACACAAAACCCTGCCTCGGGGCCTTTGCACTTGCTTTTCCCATTGCCTTCCAGATATCCCCAGGTCAGCCTCATCTTATCAGAGAGACCTTATCTGTTCATCCTCTATAAAATAGTGCCCTCTCTGCTATAACCCCTTTTCTTTTTTTCTTCTTCCGGAATACCTACCACTATCTATCACATTTTGCATAGTTATTGTTTAAATATGTGCCCTTTCATACATCAGTCCCTTACCAGTTAAGGTTTCTATGTTGATTACTTGATGTTCCTTGGTACCTATAAAGTGCCTGGCTTTGAATTTATGCTCCAAATATTTGTTCGCTATATAAGCCAAATAACTAACTGATAGAAATCAGAAAGGAAAGGAACACACCAGGAGCAAAAGGACAAAATGAATTCTGTTGTGTTTTCTCTGTCCTCACCTCTTGTTTCTGGACCTTGTTTTTATTTTTCTTGGCTCTGATTTTTCCCTGGTGTTTTGCTGTGCCCATGTCAAAGTACAGCTTAAACTGCACGTAGCCAGTGAGGCCCAAATGGCCACAGACTGGCATGAGTGTGTGGTCCTATGGAAAGGCAGCGGGTATGAACACTTGGTGCAAGTCTGCGTGTGATAAGCGGTCCCCTATCATAAGACACGCTGTCCCAGCAGCCCTCACTCGCAGACACACATTTGTTCCCTTGGATCCCATGGGCCTTGACCCTGTTGGAAAGGTCCCAGATGGAATCCAGGGAAGCAGCTGGGCCAGGGCAGAGAGTTCCCATGGGCACCAGCGTCTTTCTACACACTTGGCAAGAAGGTGCAGAGACCTTTGGGAGATGTGGGTTTCCTGGGCCCCCCACTCCTGCTGGGGAAGCCTCCCTGCACTGGGAGAGTGGGCCTGGCAACAGATCTTCAGCTTCAGGTTGGGAGGCAGACGTCTGACGACTGAGGCAGGGCCCTAAGGATGTGCCAGGTGTCTGACACGGCCAGGCTTATTTCTTACCATGTCTAAAGTTTGGGAGGTCTGTGAAGGCCGAACTGTGTCCATCTTACCCACTGGTAGTTCCCTGCACCTAGCACAGGCCCCGCACATATGAAGTCCTCAAAAATGTTTCTGGAAACCCAAATGACCCCTTGAATGGCCTCATTATTGTCCCCGTTACACAGAAGCAGCCGCCACCTGTTAAACCTTCCATTTCTGCTGGACAAGGCCAGAATTTCTGCCTCACGGGAGGCCAGGCGCTGTGTGTGGTTGGCTCACTGTGTTGTGTTCTTAGTGTCAAGAGCAGTGCCTGGCACATGTAACAGCTCAGCAAACTCTTGAATAAATGAGTGGGTAAATAAGTAGATAAATGAATGGGTGGATAAATGAATGGATAGATGGATGAAGCAGAGACATCACATTTTCTTCCCCAGGACACAAAGCAAAATCTGGTTTGAATTTGTTTCTCTGAGCAGATCACCTGCTCTCCAAGGGGCTGCTTTTTCCTGCCTTGGGATCTTCTGCACCAAAGACAGTGTACAGATCTAGTAGATGCTCAGTAAATACTTGTTGACTCAATGAATGACTTCAGAGGATTTTTTTAATTATCTTTCTGCCACACTCTTTAAGGAGATGGGGCCTCACGTGCAGGCAAGTCACAAGTCCCATTTGAGAGTGAGCAGCATTGAGGGACACAGGCTGCTTTTCCAAAGCAGGGGTGAAGGGGGAGAAAACAAGAGCAGGCTGATGGAAGGGCAAGTACTCGCTGGCACCTCCCCTCCTGGCCAGCAGGAAGTGAGCTGGGAGCCACCAAGCACAGGGTTTCACACCACTGGTCACTGAAATGTCAAGGCCAAGGTGGCCGAGAGAAGCAGAGGTAGCCAGATCTTCAGGAGCTCTGAAAGAAAAGCAATTAATTATAAGCCCACTGCTAGCACTGCTGTGCTTTTGTGCAAATTAACATCAAGTGCCTCCTATATCCTGACCAATGAGCAAAAGATACCCTCTTCGGGCTCCTCAGCTAGCAAATGAAAGCCTTTCTTCATCTGCTTTGAAAACCAGTAAGGAAAAGATGTTCCCTCTAAGTAGAAAAATAGAAAAAAGTGACCTTCCAGGTGGACTACTTTGAAAAAGGCAGTCTCTCCTCTGGTTCTGGGCTTGGTACCTCCTCTGGTGACTCTTGTGCAGTGTCCAACCTGTTCAATCATCCTTAGAGACCCTGGGGGTTATTCACAGAGGGCTAGCACCTTCGGAATATCTCCAGTTTTGATCTCACTAATCCTGGGCTGAACAGCTCAGGACAAACTCCAGGATGGTGTAAAAACCCCCTGGATCCCCATGCCAGGAGTCAAGAAAGGCAATGGTTGTGTGGAATTTTCATCTAGACTGTCCCACACATTTAGTAGCCATGAGGATCACAGGCCATTAAAATGTCACCAGTTCTTGGCCTTTGGTTTGAGAAGACAAGAGTCAGAGAAACAGAGTTTCTTATATGCCTGATGTGCTCACCCAAAACTAAGCGTGGTTTTTTGGCACATAATGAACTTCAACAAATATTTGTCACCTGTTGAGCAAATTCTGAAAAAGGTGTTTGAGATGAGCCACAGAGCTTCAGGAAGTGCCCAGAGGCAGCTGGAGGCTCTGAACATGTTCTCGGGACACAGGTTTGTAATAATTGTGTGCATGCATACCATGTGTGCATCTGCAAATATCAACCCATGCGTTGATACTGTGTGTATGCAAACACATCTTCATGCTCTGCATTCTTATGTGCCCATCCGAGTACCACGGCCCCATGCACTACTGTGAGACAACTTGAGTAGAGCACAGAGGTACAGCCCCGGGCCCAGCCATTCCTACAGACAAGTCGCCTATTTCAAGCTCACACCGAGCAGGCCAGCCCCTCAGTATGCTGGCGGCCCCAGACAGTGCTCTGGAGCGGGTCTCTGTGTAGAAAAGGCCTGAACTTACCCAAGCTGCTGGAAGTGGCCTTTGAGACTGCGGCCTGGGCACCTTTGGGAGGAAACAGAAGGATCCGTGAGGGGTGGGTTGGGGTGGGGGAACGACGCTGGCAAGAAGCCTGAGACAGTACTACCCTTCAGTCCATTGTTCTTGCAGGCAGAGAGATCTTGCTGGAACCCAAAACTGATCCCTGCTTTGGAACCATCAGGGCCTCCCCATTACTTTCAGGAAAAATGCTGAAAGTCTTAGCAAGGGCTACAGGCTCCCACTGTCCGGCCTCACCTGGTCAGTCTGTCCCACACCACTTCCAGCCTGCAGGACTTCCCTCAGTCCCCCAGCAGGCTGGGCCCCTCCTACCACGGACCCTTTGCTCTTGCTGTAGCATCTGCCTGCGATTCCCTCCCTCCACTCCCCCTTCCTGTCCCCTCTTAGTTGATGCCACTGTACTTCCCAAATCTCAGCCAGATTTTTCCCCAATTCCCCAGAACAGGTCTGGTTCCCTTGTCCTAAGGGCTCAGAGCCTCTGCACATTTTCTTTGCTGCACATAGGATAACTGAGCTATGCACGCCTAGGTAGGACTATCTGAATAACATCTCTCCCACCGATCAGTAAACTTCATGTGCCTCTGCTTGTCACCAGATCTCCAATCACCAGCACCAGGTCTGGTGCGCAGTAGGCACAAAAAACACATCTGTGCAATAAATGAATGAATGAGAATTCACCCGCTCCCAGTTCCTTAGTTCATAATAAAGTGCCAGCTAAAGTGGCCTAAAGTGCCAGCTCTGTCATCCTTTTCCTCTCCAGGCAGCCTTCCCTGTCAGGAATGTTGAGGAGGCAGTGGCTGTCTTACCTTTCCGTGAAATGGGACCCAAGTTGAGGACGCGGGATTGGTCTATGAAGCCCCCACTTCGGAATCTGGTCCCAGAGCAGGTCTGCAGGGAGGGGCGACAGAGAGAGCCTTCCATGGGGGGAGGGAGGCTGAAAGATCCCGGGGGGAGGGGACAGGCTATACTCCTCATCCTCCTGTCTCAGGCTGAGGCTTGAGGCAGATAAAAGTTGGGAGATCATGTTCCAGCTCTGCCATTTGTTAAGATCTCAGACAAGTTACTTACAATCTCTGAGCACCTCTCTCTGCTTAGAATTGGGGACCAGTTTTCTAACTTTCTTATATGGATATTATGAACTCTTACAGCGTTTCCAAGAAGCAATAAAATGCTAAAACACTGAGGTGCACACAGGTTCCTCAAATTAGAAGATAAGCTTGCAGATAAGCCAGAAATGTTGTCAGCTGGGCACACAATCCCTGAGCCTGCCTTACCACACCCACCCCATCTTATGCTCCTAAAGTGCTGGAGCTAAAGAAGAAAAGCACAGCAGAAATGCTTGTTTCCTTTTAGACCTGTGGCCTTTGGTTACAGGAGTGGGGCAGGACCAGCAGGCTGAAGTGGGGACTCACAGGCTTGCATTTTTCATTCACACTGTCACACAGGTACACTTCACAGTGCAGGTAGACGAGGTCATAGTTTCCAGCAAACCGGAACATCTGGACGGAAAATCGGCCCTGAGCGGATTCCCCATTCTCCACCACTTGAATAGTTGAGTCTGAAGTTTGTGGACATCTGGTGAGGGACATTTTATGTCATAGAATGCAGCTGGTTAAGCAATGACTTGAGTCAGACCTCCTGGGTTGGAATATCATGCAACTACTATGATCTGTGTGACACATTTCATCTCTCTGTGCCTCAGTTTTCTCATCTGTATACAGGAGATAATAATTGTAGCCCATACAACGCGAGCGCAAGGCTGGCCTGAGCTACACAGTGCGACCCTGCCTCAAAAAACCAGGGCTGGGAGTTTGGCTCAGTGGCTTAAGCGCCTGCCCTGGCAGGCATGAGGTTGTGAGTTCAATCCCCAGTACCGCAAAAAAAAAAAATAAATAAATAAATAAAAATAATAATAATAATAATTGTAGCCCACACTAGAAGATATTTATGAGGATTAAATTACATAATTTTTTAAAGTGCTGAGAATAGGATGTGGCACCTAATAAGTACTATCTATATTTAATGTTAAAACAAGAGAGTCATTACCACAGCATTGAAATTGTCCAACAGTCACTTTGCAATTTCTCAGAAAACGGCATTCTAGAATCATTAGCTGCTAGTATGTGCTGTCTATAAAGTACCTGTTATGACAATGAGAATCCCAAAGAACTAAATGCCATTGACCAAGCCAAAGTGTGTGTACCTACCTGCACACATACACAAGGCATCTGGCCACACAAAGAAAATCTCAAAACAGTAATACACTTACACATGTGCACAGGCACCCAGGAGTGGCAAACTTGGTGCCCAGGTGCCCTCTCTGCTACTACACACTTTTTGCTCTGAGTTCATTTCAAAGAGAGGATGAATGTCAGGGGCAAGAACTGAGAAAGGAACTTTCAGGATGGTACTCATCCTTTGCCCTGTGTCCTCCATAATTCAGATCTCACCCTAAAACTGCAAACTCTGATTAGCAGTATGAAAGCCCTCAGATGAAGCAGGCCCTCCTCCCAAAAGGCAGAGAGAAGAGCCAATGCAGTGCCAGGTGGTCCAAGCAGTCAACCCAAGCAGGCCACCCAGGTGTCTCCTGTAGTCACTCTTGCTTTTTCCTTATACTACAAGAGGTGGTAGTAGGAGGGGTTAGACTCTGACAGCCTCTTAGGTTGGTGGTCTTCAACCCAGCACTCTCAAACCAAAATCACACACACACACACACACACACACACACATACACACACACACTGAATTGCTTCCTGCTTCTTTTTCCAAACTCTCCAATTTTTCCACAGCAGGCATGCTGTACTTTTATACTCAGAGAAAACAAGTTTAAAACTCCTTGTAGAGTATTATGTGTCACATCTGAGGAAAGTAATATCCTGTTTATCTCATTTGCATCTCAGAACAAAGAAATGGCAAAGCCAAGAACTGCACCCAGATCTCTGTGATGTCTCACTCAAGGTCATGTCAACGTGTTCCAAGTTCCAGTTCTTTTTGCCCCATCTAGATACCACCTAGACAAGTGTGTGCCATGTAACCCAGAATCTGAGTTATTATATACTTTCTTCTTTTCTTGAAGTCCACTTACATTTTTCACTGAAATACATTTATTTTCTAGAAGGATCTTTAGGCTGTGACCACATTGGCAATCATGTTGCCAGTATGAGCTGCCATAAATAGAACTTCATCATACAAAAGACAACAAAGCAAACAAGATAATGTGATTAAATTTTAGTTAGACATGGTTAACTGCAAAAGGTTCCCAAACAGAGTTCTGTTTCCTTTTTTATTGCAAAAGGAGATGTCAAATAACAGAGCAGTATGAACATCAGATTGGCACCTAGGTGAGAATGTCCCTTCAAGGAACTCAGGCAGATTCTAGATCTGAAGCCAGAATGGACAGGTCACAAGCTCTCAGGGATGCTTTCTCTATTAAAACTGTAAATTCCCTTTTCCTTCTGCTTCGTTTTTCCATGGTTCCATTATCACTAATGTACGATGCATCTCATCTTCCTTTC
This sequence comes from Dasyprocta punctata, assembly GCA_004363535.1. Taxonomy (NCBI): domain Eukaryota; kingdom Metazoa; phylum Chordata; class Mammalia; order Rodentia; family Dasyproctidae; genus Dasyprocta; species Dasyprocta punctata. The sequence continues at coordinate 19,301 of RJWM01019766.1, read as the reverse complement.
AGTACCAATCTGCCTTTCAGAATATAAACTGTGCAAGGGAAGAGGTTTTAGTCAGTATCTACAGAACCTGGCACACAGCTAGCCTCCATAATATCTGCTCAATTTGTGAGTGAAAATGTATTTTACACAGTGTGGGTCACAATTACTGACTGGCCCTGTGTCCTCCCAGTTTCAACTGGTCAGTGGCTACCCATACCCACCACTTAGTCTTCCCAGCAGGTGCCAGGCTGTCTGTCCTTCCAGCTTTGCCCTTCCATAAAGTTTCTCATGTCTACTGAGTCATGGACTCCTTTGGCCCTTGTACATCCATCCCTCCTCAAATATAATGTTTTTCAATGCATACAATAAAATATTGTAAAGATTATATAGGAAACTAATTGAATTGAAGTATCTTTTAAAACTGTCAAAATGTTTGATATATATTTCAAACATTTGCATATATTAGATGTAAAAAATATACTTGCAAATAAACATATTTGATAATGCATTCAATAATAAGATCTAGTGGAAATTTTAACATGATGGTAACTAAAATGTACTGAGGAGCAAACAGTTTTATATGCCCTGTGAACCCTTCTGTGACTTTTTGCCTCTAAACAGGCAGGAATGCTAAGTTTCAGTTAAATGAAAAGGAAGAAGGAGATGAACTTTTTCCTCCATTCTAAAGACCCCTGAGTCCCCGCCACAGGCTCCCCATAGGAACCACTGCCTTACCTGTCCTGGATAATGAAGTATTTCGTGGGGTCTGTGGCATTGCTACTGGGTGTGGCATAGCAGTTGGTCATTAGCAGTACAAACCGGGACAGGTCACCTCCATCCAGGATGGTGCCCACGTAGAGAAAGGCCTCGGTGGACAGCGTCACTGAGGGCCCTTGGTAGGGCTGTGTGTAGGCAGGGCTCTGGAAAAGTGCCATCCGCACGGTGAACAGGCCTGTCCCACCCACGCTGATATTCAGGGCACTGCAGGAGAGAGGAGCTGGGTGTGAGGACCCAGCTGAGAACACCCCAGGTGGCTACCATTTCTAGTCGTGATGTTTGACAGTCCCTTGCAATTATCTGCATTTTTACTGCTTTGGGATTATGTGAAAATGCAATTTCTGGTTGAGTAGGTTTGGAGTAGGGCTCAAAGTTCTGCACCTCTACCAAGCTCTTGGTGGTGCTGATACCGTGGGCTCACAGACCACATCTAGAGGAACATGTCCTTTCCCTCACCTGGTGACCCTTGCTTCCTCATGTAAGCCTTCACAATGGAACAAATTCTGAGGGACTCAATTAGGTTCGTTCTTTAAGATCAGCCTCTGGCAGGTTAAAGGGGAGAAAGCTACCACGAGGCAGGCAGACCTGAGTCACAAGGCTCCATCATGGTTTACGTGGCCACATTAGAAGACTGGGTTTTATAAATGTGTTACTTCTAACCACACTGAAAATAGCCACACTTCTGTGAACTTCACTGAGTGATCCCTCGAATGGCACTGCAAGACAGATGTCACACAATAAGATACATGAGAGACGCTCAGCACAATGAGGTTCACTTTACAGATGAGAAATGGGGTGGACTGTTTGGACTGGGGTGAGATTTCCAGCTCAAATCTTAGATCGATTTGCTCATAGATGTGTTGCTCCCTCATACCTCAGTCATGGCCACATTGCCCCAGAATACTGCTCGACCAAGTGGCATGCTGGCCAATGGCCTGCGATGAGCACCCTCCTTTTTCCAAGCCTATCATGCACCCTCATCAGCACCCAGCACCTGTGTCTGAGTCTGGCTGGCCCAGAGAACGTGTAACCATGGGTGAGCTTCAACATTAAGGTCATGGTGGAGTGGGGGCTCTGGACCTGAGGTTTGAATCCCAGCTCTGCCACTTTCTAGGCTTTATAACAGGGAAAGTTACTTAAACTTCTCTGAACTTAACTCTCCAGTCAGTGTAACAGTGTAATAATAATCTCTACATCTCCTAAAGCTACTATAAGGCTTTAGTGAGATGTTCCACATAGAGTACCTAAAACAAACCTGACATACAGTAAGTTCTCAATAAATGCTAGTTATTATTGCAACTATTATTTTCCCCACTGTTAGCATCTTATGATTCATCCTAGTCAGACTTTCAAATATATTTAGCAACAGCATTCTTAAAAAAATTTAAAAACCTCATGGGTGTAGCACCCACAGGAATGGAACTTCCCTACACTCCCTCCCCCAATAAGGCACCTCCCTTGCCCCACCAAGTGACTCCAAGGAGCATAACTTGTAGCTGCTTTTTAATCAGGCATCTTCACTAAAAGAACTAAGGGACACTAAGATTTAAATGAGGGATATAATTTGCCAGACTCCCTCCATAGCAAACCTGGACAGATCCCTACCTTCCTTCCATCCCAATCCCTCACCCATCTGAAAGGACAGAACATCTAATATTCGATTCACATCTGCAGAACACTCTCGTCCTCATTTCCCAGATAGGAGGGCACCCAGCAAGGGGCCAATCACCTTCACAAAGCCATCTGGTTAGGACAGAGCAGAACCCAGATCAGAATCTGGGCTCCAGGATTCCTAGGTGGGCTTGCCCACTAAGCAAGCTGCCTTCCAGCCCCAACCACAGCTCCCCATGGGTGGCAGTTGATGGGGCAGCTGAGGACCTCAGGGGTGAAGGGCTGTGGGGTAGGGTCATCTGGGAGCCCTGGAGGCCCTGGCCAGCCATACCTGACGATGGGCCGCAGGGAAGTCTTCAGGCTGACTTTCATGTCCAGTGGGTAAGAGCACTCAAAATTGAATTTGATGTTGATGTCCCGGATGATCATCTCGTTTGCCAGGTAGAGGGTGTTGCTGTAGGTGGCGTGGGTTTCGTTCCTCTGTGTTGGGGGTGAGGAGTAGAGAAAGGGCCCTGAGAATTTGAGCAGGACCTTCAAGCCTAAGCAGTTGTCTCTGACCACCTGGCGACTGCCCTCCCAGTTTCCAAGATAAAAACTGCAGTAGCAGTGACCATTTAGGAGCACGTGTCCTGTGCCAGACCCTCAGCTAAATCTCCCCACACTCCATGACATTAACCCCTCAGGGACCCTAGGAAGAAGGTGCCATATCCCCTGCCTTATGGATGGGGAGATGACAGTTAGACGACTCTCACTGAGAAACTGAGATCTAAGACACCAGGGCTCTTTCCATCACTGGATGCTTCCTCTCTCTAAGACTAAAAAACTGTATGTGAAGCCATCACCACTGGAATTTCACACTCCATCCTTGGCAGATAACAATGACCTCTTTCTTTCTGTCTCTTGTCTCTTTCCTTTCTCTCTGAGGAATGGCGGGGGCACAATGCTGCACTCACACAAACATCTCCCTCTGGGTTCCACCATCAGGGGCCTCTGCCAATGAAGGTGCCATTCTGCCAATAGGGTAAACCCAGTCTCCCAGGACCACTGGAGACCACAGACCTGCTTCTCATCTCAGTGCTGATTCTGACTAGCTGGGGGAAATCACTGCAGTTCAACCTTACTTTTGTCTTTGGTAAAATGAGAAACCAACACTTCAAATCACCCTCTGTATTCAAAGCTAGCATTTATGGGTCACTTACTATGTGCCAGCCACTGTCCTAATTGCTTCAGACACACTGACTCATTCAATCCTCTCAACATCTTTCTGGAGTAGATTCTTCTATTTTATAGTTGAGGACGCTGTATCACAGCCAGGCCAAATAACTCATTCAGCCAGTAAGTTGTGAAACTGAGGCTTCCCCAGGCAGGGCTCTGACTGTGCCCCACACTGGCTGGCACGTACCGTCAGCACTGTCCCACAGGGACCATCCCGGGCCGGGGTCACCACAGACATCCAGTCCCGTTCACCCCGCTCCATGAAGCCGGAGCAGCGGCTGTCACGCAGGTACATGAAAACTTTCTTGAAGCCCAGATTCTTCAAGTGACACTTGCCCAGGGACAGCTTGATGTCATTGGCCCCACACTCTAGCCTGTGCTCCAGGAGGGAGACATCTGAAATGGCAAGGGACGGGAGCAGTTGGGGTCTACATCTACATCTATGTCTGTAACTCCTGAACCCAGCATGACCTCAAGGGACAGGCAGAGCTGGCTGGGTCTGCCACCAGCTAAGAGTGCTCAGAGCAACCTTGGAATGATCATGGTCCCCACCTCACAGTGATGAGGACACAAGGTTGGAATCCAAGTATCCATGGATGGAGCTAATGACTTCACTCTATATTTTGTATACAACCCCCAAGAATGGGTTGCATACAAAATGCAGGGTGATTTTAGGGTCTTTTGCTAGCATAGCATTGTACCCCAGTAAAAAAAGAGAAAAGAAAAAGTTAAGTGCAATTTATTTCTATTCTTCCTTTGTATATGAAGAACACATCCCTCGCTTGCTGCTAATGGCTTTAAAAGTGCATGCTTGTTAATTTCCCTCTTTTGGCAGGGACAGGATCTCACCAAGTTGACCAGTCTAGGCAGCAACTTGAGGTCATCCTGCCTCAGCCTCCCAGAATGCTGAGATTATGGGCACATGCCACCACACCTAACTTAATTTCCCTCTTCAACAAAGAGCAGGCCTGTGGCTCAGTGTTTGAGACAGGCTGCGACAATCAGCTAGAATTTTTTTAAACTATTAAAGTACTTTTAAACTTTTAATCTTAAGTATTTATTTTTTTAAATCATTTTGATGAAGTATTACATAGTGTTGGAGTTTAATAACTTTCTTTTCATGTGTTTTTACAGTTAACATAAGATGAATATAACTTACTGCAGATAAACATGGTAGTGACCATCAACACTAAATTAACTTAAAAGATTCGCTCAATTTGAAGAAAAATCAGTTAATAAGAATCACAGCATAGCTAGAACCTGGATAAAACAAAGTAGTAAAGTTGATACTAGGATGTGACAACAATCATGACCAAGTCAGGAAAATATCAGCCATCCTTGATAATGATACACATGAGGAAACTGAGGCTCAGAGAAAAACAGATGCCTTGCCTGGGGTTCCGGATGGATAGGTAGTGTGATCAGCAGGTGGCCCCCATAGCCTTTGGCACCAGGTGACGGCCACTGTGCACTCATTGCGCTCTGAGGGTCTCAGAATGGAAGCTGAGGAGGCCCCCAGTCTGGGAGCTTTGGCTTAACTGGGGAAACCCCACGGAGCCCCGGGCCCTTCCTGCCTGTTTTGGTGGGTATTAGTGGACCTTCCCTTTGCACTCGGGTTGGACGTGATCCCCCGGATATGGTCTCACTCCAGCTGCTGCCCTGCTCCCTGGCCTCACCCACCGGTGATGTTGAAGTCCTGTTTGCACTGGCAGTGCCATCTGCCATTATCCGATATGCAGTCCTCGTCTATACTGCATTCCTCGCATGTCCCCTCCACGGAGGTGGGATCTGCAGGGTCACAGGGACAAAGAATCAAGAAGGGCAGATCCTGACCCAGTCCCCAGGGCTCTCGTCTAGGCTTGGGGACGGGGAGGTGTCGCTCACCTGTGCAGTACGCCAGGTGGCACTCTGGAGGTGGTGTCAGGTTGTAGACGTAGTAGCCGCCGGTGCAGGCCTTCACCTGAACCTGCGTCTCCCACATGCAGCAGTGGCCGCTCCAGTGCGCGCAGGCCGTGCGGCTCACGATGCCCTCGCCGTTGGACGGGTGCGTGCCGTTGAGCCACAGGGGCGCCGCCGTGTTGCAGCGCTGGATGGGCACGCAGGTGTCGGCCATGCGCACGCCGCCCTGGCCCACGAAGCGGTACCAGCCTCGCAGGTCCAAGTCGCAGGTGTAACCAGCGCCGTACTCTGCGCTGCGCCAATAGTCGTCCAGGGTGTGGTACGCATGGCACGGGTCCGCGCACACGAGCGCCCCGTCCTCGCCCGCAGGCACGCAGTCCAGCCCCCGCCCGCAGGATCCCGGGGAGCACTCACAGTGCCCGCCGTCCCCCACATAGCCCTCGGGGCACACGCACGTGTAGTTGCCGTCTACGTTAACACAGGTGGCCAGCGCGTGGCAGCGGCTGAGCCCCGGCTGAACGCACTCATCCACATCGGTGCAGCCCAGCCCGGGCGTCAGCAGGAAGCCGTCGGCACACACGCACGTGTAGGAGCCCAGCGTGTTCACGCAGCTGCTGTTGGCTGAGCAGTTGTGCGCCTCGGGAATGGCGCACTCGTCCACGTCCTCGCACACGAGCCCGTTGCCAAAGAAGCCGTCTCGACAGGAGCACGTGGTGATGACCCCGTCCTCCATGCAGGTGGCGTTGCTGTGACATTCAGAGCACCTTCCTGAGAAGAGGAGGAAGCACAGTTAGCTGAGCTAATGGCCCTCAGAAGAGTCCCTCCTGCGGCAAGGGAAGGCGTGTTCTTTACGACTCATTCCCTAGCTGACTCCCTCCCAAACCAATCTACCCACCTTCCCCAAACATCTAAGCCTGGGCCACTCGCTGTTCACGTTAAGCACTGCCTTCAAGCTGTGTCATTTAAAAAATATCCACATGGCTACATCTAGAGAACATTGCACAGGATTCCTTTGTTAGGATTTGTGGTGAATGTGTTTCCTGGCCTTTGTACACTTTATACCTCCTCCAAGGTCATCTCCCCCGTCTGATGAACCCACATCAGGACCCTGCTCAGTGTCACCTCTTTTCTAGAGACCACCCAAGTCCACCTGGCAGGATCTGGTATTTTGATCCTCTATAACAAAAATAACAGAAGCAAAAAAGAAAGAGAGAGATGGTGTTCAGTTAGCATGTGTGATATGCCAGGCAATGGAATATGCACATTTCATTATCTTGTTAAATTACTCCCAGTGTTCCCTTCGGATCAGTTTTCATTTATCCTTGTCTAATTTTGTTTATGTACCTATGTATGTATGTATGTGTATATGTATTTAGTGGTACTGGGGATTGAACTCACGACTTTTGCTCTGAGCTACATCCCCGGTTTAATTAATTAATTTATTAATTTTTGACATAAAGTCTTGCTAAGTTACCAGACTGGGCTGGAACTTGCAGTCCTCCTGCTTTAGCCTCCCAAAGTGTTGAGATTACAGGTGTGCACCTCCATGCCTGGTTATTTATCCTTACAGAGGAAGACACTGAAGTTCAGAAGGATTAAGTCATTTGCTCGTTTGGTGAGCAGCTGAGTCTGGGCACACATCAGATGAGAGGTCCAGAGAGTGTGTACTTCTAACCATGGTACCACAGTAGTGTTTACTGCCCTAAGTACCAAGCAGAAGCAGGGAGCAGCGCAAGAGCAATGCTCAACCCATTGAAACAGCCCCTTTGGGATGAAAGGGGAGGTGTTTGAGAGCTGCTGGGTGTGTTTCAATTTCCAGTGTTTCAACCCCTAGCTTCTGACTGTCTAGTATAAAGTGTTGGAATCCCTTAGAGCTGTTCTAGCCTCTTGCCTCTCATGTGTGGTCCAAGGACCACAGCATCAGTGACACCTGGGACCTTGTTAGAAATGCAGAGCCTCAGGCCCCACTGCAGACCTACTGAGTGAAAATTCACATTTGAGCAAAATCTCCAGGTGAGTCCCATGTCCAGTGCAGGCTAAGAAATGGACTTAGAATAAAGACTGTGCAAGCAGAGGAAGAGGATGAGACTGCTTCTGCAGAGGGTGCCTTGCATTGCTCACACGCACACACACACACACACACACGCACACACACACACATACCACTTACTGGCTTCTAAGGAGGACTCATTGGCTGCTGCTGTGATGACCCAAGAGGTCACCACCACTGCCATCGGCACCCAGCTCAGAGAGAACAGCCACCCCATCCCTTCTGCACTTCACAGCTCTTTCTGGTCCTGGGCACACGAGTCCAAAGGCAAGGAGAGGTTGGTCCCTTGGAGCTTCTTCCCAGTGTCTGATACTGAATTCCTGTGAACAGAGATGGAGACAAACGTGCATGACCTAACTCCCTCTACACAGTTGAGGGGAGGATGCTTTGATCATACACTGTACAACTCCATCCATGACTTTGGTAGGCTTTTCCTCTTGGTAGCCATATAGTTACTCATACCCATATCCCATCCCTTTCCCCCCAAGTTTCAGGGCACATTTTGAAGAACTGAATCTCTTCTTTGGAGCAGGAAGTAGCAAGATGGAATAGTGTGCCAGACTCACAATCTTATAAAGAGGTAGCTTTGGATTTTAACAACCAACTCTTAATTCTCTGCCTGGAAGCTTTCAAATTGCCCAGAACCATCTATCCATTCAACAAACACTTTTTTTTTTTTTGAGCAGCTACAGTATGCCAAACGGGACTGGATGCCAAGGAGGACTATCAACACAGCCAAGTCCATGTCTTCCCCTAACCCGCATATTGCACACAAACGGCTTGAGATAAACCACTCAACGAGTAGTTAACTTTTGCAACACATTTCAGTGTTTCTAGACTGGTCACTTACTTCTTCCAATTGATAAACTAATCCTAAGTGGGCCCTAGGAGCAACCCCTTATCACAGCAGTGGAAGAGGTTAGCATAATGGGTAAGTGGGGGGGGGGCTGAGCTGAGCCTTCACCTGGGATTCAAAGACCTGTGTTGCCAGTCACTAAGTATGACATTGGGCAGGTGTTTTAATTCACTAAGACTCAGTTTTCTCATCTATGAAATGGGGATTGCTGCTTCCACAAACTGAGTCTCCAAGATGTGGCAGGCTTAGTCCTGAGTAGTGCCTCTATTCCAGTGCTTATATTCTACAGCAGTATTTTCTAGACTTTTGTGATTAACATAAACTATATGGGAAACACTTTATGTCATAAACCAGTGCAATTGTTCCTGTGAAGTATAGACTGTGTAAAACAGTTTTTATCCTTACAGTGTTATTGCCTGCTGACATTCTATTCTATCCAACGAAAAGAAAATTCCAACTCTAAGTCACAAATGAAATGACTTCATGACCCACTCATGAGCTGTGATGTATAATTGTTAAAACACTGTAGTAGATGGTAACCTACCGCATACTGTTATCAGTGACTGACTAAGACGACGTATTCAAAGCAAGACCAATACTCTTGTTCATTGCCGCATCCTAGTGCCTAGTACATAGTAGGTGTTTAATCAATAGTAACTGAATGCGTGAAAAATAGCAGCCTTATTAATTAGAAAACTTTGTTTCAGATAAAGGAAGACTGACTTGCCACAGTTCACAAAGCTGATAATCAGCAGGGGAAAGACTCAAATGCAGCTATGACTCCAGTGTCCAAATTCTTCACTTTCTCCCCACCTCCCTCAAACAGAATGGGAGCCACAGAAGAACAGCTAGGAGAGAAGCTGGGCCAGGAGAGGATAGCTACGGACAGCCTTACCTGAAGCCAGAAGGAGAGGACTGGACCATTCACAGGTGCGCACTTCTTATAAATATATACACATTTGCCCCTGGCTGGCCATCTGTCCTTTAATTATTCTCTGGATCTGTGTCTTGAGATTGTTTCCTTGGGGGGGTGGAATGTTTCTTTTACCTTTTGACATAATGTTTCCCTTTTCCTTTTTTTCCCCTCTAATAGCTGGAGACAAAAGTGACTGACATTGGGGTCACACCTGAGCCTGGAAACATGAGGTCTCTGTTTTGCACATTTTGGCACCAAGAGATTCCTTAGTTAGACTTTAACTGGGACGGAAGTGCCAATATGCTGGGATTTTTCTTGGTCATTGACAAGGACGAAGTGGACCCAAGGAGCTAAGCAAAAGGCCACATCTGAAGGCAGGCTGCATGAGGAGGAAAGGGATGTCCATTCCCCTTCCTGGGCTGTGCTCCTGTCCTGGGAGGGCACCCCTCTGAAACATCCTGTCCTCCCCACACTGTCCCCTTCCCTAGGGTTCAGATATAAACAAGAGAGGACCTGAGAGTTGCCAAAAGTCTGAACCAGAAGACAAGTCAGACATCCTGGGACCCGACCCACACTGTGAACAGGAAATCTGAGGTTCAGTGAGGGAGGTCCCTTGGTAAGTGGAATAACTGTAATAAGCACCCTGACTTCAGAATCAACCCAACTGCATCTACTATGAATTCTGTGCCAGCGGCCTCATTTATTGCCCTCGTGACATCATCCCACTGTCTCCCAACTCCCTGAAATGTGACAGTGGTTCACAGACAGTGCAAGGAAAGGCTCACGGTGGTGACTTCATCTGTGGCAGGGAGATCACAGAGCCTGTGTAGAAAGCCACACGGGTGGCAATTACAGAGCAGAGGTGAGGTTGAGAAAACTCAAGTACGTGAACTTGGGCTGAGCAAGAAACATGAATTTGAGCAGCAAATATGACCATGACCCCCACTTGAATTTTGGGGAGACAGTTTTCATTCTTTCCCATGCATGTTCAATACTCAGCAATCTTCTCAGGGTAATTTTGCAGGAGTGAAATTTCTGGAACAAAAATTACTGGTACACGTCCCAAACAACACCCAAGAGAGACTTACAAGTTAGCTTACTCTCCCACCCACAGTACTTAGCAGCTCTAACCATTGTTTTTTTCATCTTGGGCAACTTTCCATTTTGGCCAAAAGGTTAAATGGGGCCCAGTCATGGTGACGAGCCTATAATCTTAGCACTCTAGGAGGCTGAAGCAGGAGGATCACAAGTTTGAGCTCAGCCTGGACAACTTAATGAGTGAGTTTGCAAGGCCTTGTATAAATAGATACATATATAGATAGATGATAGATAAATGGATAGATAGATAAATGGCTGGTGATGTAATTCAGTGAAGAGACCCTTGGTTCATCCCCAGTACTAACAAATAATGGTAGTAGTAGTAGTAAGAATAATAATAATAGTAGTAATAATTGAGAATTATCTCACTGTTGTTAACTTCTGCGATTACTTGATGAAAAAGGATGTTATCATCTCCTCATGGTTTTTTTTTTTTTATCATTTATTTTTCTTCCTGAAATTAGAGGTTTGTATCCTGTGCCTTTCTCATGAGGCTGCCTCTAGACTCCAGTGTGGGTGAATGTAAGGGAGTTGAAGGAGGTTACTCCTTCTGGTTTCTTGAGTTTTCTGAGCAAAAGCCTCAGACGGGAAAATGGGGGATTTGGCCTGGAACCCATCCACAAGGCTGCATTCTGGGTTTTGCCCTTGATACTGCACATCTTGCTGGGAGTAACAAGGCTTGCATAGGCAAACCAGCCACTCCAGAGCCCACACCTGAGCACCCGCCTCCGGTGGCCTTTCACAGCAGGCCACAAGTCTTTGCTCCCACCATGCTAAGGGCCCACCTAGAGCCTGGAAACCAGATCCAACTTTTGTGCCCCTGAGCCCGCGATAGAAATTGGCCAGTCCGAAGCTTGCTCACCCTGCCTTCCCCATCCCTCCCTGTGAAAACCACAGTGAAGGCTTTTGCCCACCTTCCCCCTTGCTCCCTTTGCTTCCCAGGCTTTCCCATGTGCCTGGGCCCTATTCCCTTGTTGTTCCTGGTGGGTCCCCTCTCTTGGGATCTGTGAGTGTAACAGCTATCCTTTCAACATCAGTGTTCTCCTGCCCCATTGGCCTTGACTGCCTGAATTATAATAGAGCCTACAGTAAAAGATAGTAAGGATCACCTTCACCCAGCCCTGCTGCATCGCCCTGCAGGGTGACTCTAGTGGGTCACTCTCTCACGCCTTCCTGAAACTTCCCACTTTCTCTCCAGCCATGAACACTTGATAACTTCCTGGTCCTCTTCAGTAGAGCCACTGAGCAGTGGCGTCCTCTGCCCCTCAGTGTGCCTGCCTCCCTCTCGTTAGTCCTCCTTCCTGTGAAAGGCCTCTCTCTTCCCAAGTGCTCCACTGGCACTTTCCCCTCCTCCTTTCTCTACTCTTCCTCCTCCACCCTCACTCTTCCCCAGTCCGCTGGACTGTTCTCATCTGCTAACCACTTCTATGAACATGTTCCTTTGAATAGACTGTTTCCTGTCCTATTATTTCCTGTAGCCAAATTTCCTGGAAAATTTCCCCATACTCTCTTCAACTCACATCAATAAGCCTTCTGAAAGGCCAGCTCCCTGGACAGTGCTCATCAAGACCTTCCAAGATGACCACATTGCTAAAGACGACCAACAATTTTATTTTAACTTCCAGGGCAGTGCTCAAGAAATATGAATGAACCTTACTTAATCTTCTGAAACACTCATCTCAATTTTCAAACAGGTGTGGGAGACTTAATTTTGATATTCATTTACTCAGTCATCTTTTACTGAGTGTTTCTCTTGTGTCAGGCCCTGCTTTCACAATGAGTGTCTGTGGCTCAAACAATGAGACACAGACACTCATGTTACAGGAAAAAAAAAAAAGACAAGTTCAGAGATGTTGAGTTACTTTCCCAAGTTTAGGCAGCTAGTTAGTGCCAACTCTGGAATGAAACCCAAATATCACCCAGCTTCACCCCTATGATACACTGCACTCCTTGGGGATCAAGAACTTTTCATGTTCAGTCCCAAAATGACCTTAGAATGGCAAGTGACTTGAAAGTGCAGCTAAGAGATGGAGAGTTATGGCAAACTGATTAGACAACGCAAGAATTTAGAACGAGAGGCTGCTGTGTTAGAAAGGGGCAAAAAATGAGTCAGGGGAGAAGACTTTTCCAACAGAAGGGATCACCTGTCCCAGTTGTCTACGCTGCTGTCCCCTGCTGCCCCCTGCCTCTGAGGCTCTGGTCACACCTGCGTGGTTCACAGGCAGCACACCTGCCCCAGGGCTCATGGCCTTTCAGGGGCTCTTTTCCATGTGATTTAACCTCAACAGCCCCCTGGACCCCTTGTCCAACACATGGCCACGTGGCCATGAGGTGGAGGCAGGTGAGTCTCACATTGTGTCCTGAATATTAACACCTGCCGTGTGTGGGCATTTGGTGCCAGAGAATTCCAGGGCCCCAGGCTGTTCCTTGCTTCGTCTGGATGTGGACAGGTCAGGTTTAGCGGGGTGTGGCATGGGAACTGGCTCTGGAGGTTGGAAAAAGCACCAACAACCTTTGCCTTATGTGACAGACAGGAAATGGAGAGACCCAGAGAGTTTCATGAGAACACTGTGGCTAAAATAATGACCCTTCCTCCTCTTCTTGAGAAGTCCTATTATTACCTGCTAGAATAAATGACACAAATCAGCAGTGTATGGCAGGATGACTAATGACCCCCAAATATGTCCACCTCCTCATCCCTGGAACCTGCAAACATTTCCATCCTGGACAAAGGGGACTGTGCAGTAGTGACTAAACTGAGGATCTGGAGAGGGAGAGGTTATCTAGGCAAATTGGACACAGCCACGATGGTGCTTATAAGAAGGACGCAGGGAGAGTCAGAGTCAGAGAGGAAGCCAAAGCTCATAGCGAGTCCAGGAACGAAATACAACAAGCCGAGGAACACAGGCGGTCCCCAGGAGTTAGAAAAGGGCATTCTTGTAGAAAGGAGCAACCCCAGTGACACCTTGAATTTAGCCAGAGACACTGATTTTTGCTTTCTGATCTCTAGAATTTTACCAACAAATGTGCTGTTTGAAGTAATGAAATTCGTGTTAACTTGTCAGAGCAACATTGGAAAACTAATGCAAAGTCCAGTGTGGACCTGGGAACATTGTCCTTACTGCTTCTTCTTGGGATGATCATGAAGCCATGTTATCCCTAAGACAGAGGATGCCATCTGATATGATTTCACAAGGTCCATGGACATTTATTGAGCCTCTACTGAGCAACAACCAGAGTCCGAGCCATTAGATATACAGTAAGGAGGAAAACAGAGAGTGGGGGGACCAGGCAATATAAAATTCTGTAGCTAAACAGTAAGATGCTTTTAAATATTAGTATCCAAGAAGTATAAATAAATAAAAAAATAAATATTCGTATCCAGGAAGGCCTCTTGGAGGTGGTAACATTTGAGTTGAGCTCTGAATGGTGTAAAACACAGCTGTGTGAAGATCTGGTTGAGTTTACTCTGAAGCGGGGGCATTTAGGCGGAGGGAACAGTCAGGAGGACAGAGAGCATCTTGTTCACACAGACAAGAGTGTTGCTAGAGTGCAGAAGGTGAGAGGGAAGGAGGGAGAAGGAGGAGAGACCTGCAGGACCAGGCATTTCAGAACCTTGCCGACATGGTAAGCAGATTGAATTTTGTCTTAAAAGTAGTAAAGACGCCACCATAGGATTGAAACAGGATAAGGGTGTAAGCTGTTGTAGTTATGGCTTTTGAAAAGATTCCTTCAGCAGTTGTATGCGAATGGAGTGTTCTCGTAGGGTCAAGGGGAGATGCAGAGTGGCTGGAGAGAGCTCAGTTATGAGGCTTCTGCAGCTGAGAAATGATGGGTTGCTGTCAGTGGAGATGGAGGGAAGTGGGTAGAGTCACGTGAGCTAGCAGGTGATATTTATAGTCGTGAAAGGAAAGACCACAGAGGATGACCCTGGCATGATTGGTTCAATAAGTGAGTCATTCACTGGATTGTGAAAGTCTAGGGACAGCTTTGGAGTTGGATCTCTTCCTCATCATAGCAAAACTCATATTCAGACAATCAATTCACTTCCTTTAGATGAACTCTGGGTCTCCCCCGTCAACCTGGTAGGAGGTGATACCCACAGTGGTCAAGCACAACAGTGGTCAAACACAGAGCCTCTAGAGTGTGATCGTGTGGATCTAGCTCAATACCTTTCTAGTAGGAGGACCCTGACTGGTTGCTTGTTTAACCTCTTTGTGCCCCAATTTCCTCATCTGCAAGTGGGGATAGAGAACCCACTCTCCAATGATGTGGCAGAAGTAGATGAATGGATATGTAAAGACTCATTACAAGTCACTGTTGTGACTGCCTCTGCAGATGTTGCTGAATTCCAGGCCAGATAGCTCTCTTAAGGCAGTATCCATTGGAAAAAGAGATAATGAGTAAAACAGGGCCAAAGATAGTCAGGGAATTTATTCTCCAGCCCCCACATACCCCACCACAATGATAGATAAGATTATTGGAACAAATTCCCTCAATAATTATGTCAGGACCTGAAACTGGGCCCCTTCCCTCCTGGCCTGGGAGAAGTTAAAGTTCTTCTTTGATTTTGAATTTCTTCTCTTCTCTTGGAGGTCTTTTTGGCTTAGCTGCCTTGTCCTTCTCCTCAGATCTTTCCTTCGGTTCCACTGGAGCCTCCACCTTCGTCACATCCTCCCGCTCAGGTAGCTCCTGAACTTGCACTTCCAGCATGGTCACGTTCTCCAGTGTGGGCAGCTCTTCTACCAGTGCCTTTACTTTGGTCACGTTCTCCAGCTCGGGGAACTGCTGTTCAGGCAACTGCTGCCTAGGTAGCTCTGGCTCTGTGTAAGTTATTTCCTTTTCTTCAGCTAACACCTCCTCTTCTATCACTTCATTTTGCTCAATGGACAATAGCTATTAAAGAAAAGATAGAAAGCAGAGAAAGGGGAAAGAAGTTAAAGAAATTAATTGATAATTGTGATTGTGGCCATCAAGGCTCTTCTCAACGCACTCCAAGAGAATCAATCTTTGATTTGAGCAGCCTCATAAATACAAAAGGTGACCTTTGCCTTGTCGTAAGAGGATTTTTGGGGAGTCACCTTTCTCTTACTCTAAATCCACAGGTATGGTCACCCAACTCCTAACTTCAGGATTGGACAGGGGGCCCAGGCTCAACTAATGAGGCCCCCACCCAAGACACATACTAAGATACTAAGTAATGGTGTTTTCTTAGCTGAGAGGACATTTGTTTGGAGTTTTGGGGTGATCTTTAACCCTCTCTGGGGAAATGATTGCCTGAGAATGAAGGCACATAGAAGAAATTAGAGATGAGAAGACAGAAAGCAAATTTGAGCTTCTGGATCTACCCAGGTCTGATGTTCTACCAGTTGTAGGACATAAATTCTCATTGTCACTTACATAGATAGTAGGGTCTTTCACATTTGTTACACAAATCCAGACATCACCTTCCAGAAGATAGTCTCACTGAGACATAGTTAGGGGGCAGAAGGGATTGTGGTCCCACCCATCAGGAGAGGGCAGAATCCTATCAAGGCATCTAGTTGCTAACTCAGGAAAGCAGGCCAAGAGACTACAGCCTTAGCAGCTGGACATAACTTTAGGGCCTTGCCCTTCTTGGTATTTCTGAAGTCTGCCATTTCTACTTCTTAGTAAATGCCCTGTAAATAAAAGTTTCTAGTAAAGCCACACAAACTGGATAGTTG
Source organism: Dasyprocta punctata (assembly GCA_004363535.1). NCBI lineage: Eukaryota > Metazoa > Chordata > Mammalia > Rodentia > Dasyproctidae > Dasyprocta > Dasyprocta punctata. The sequence goes on along the minus strand of RJWM01019766.1, from coordinate 3,195 downwards.
TCCATCCATTCTCAGCAGCCTCCAGACCCCATGAGGTTATGGAATTCTTGGCACACATGTTTCTAGTCACTGAGTGCCTGGCAATTCTGTGAGGGAGAGAACAGTTCAGCATGGTGCCTTTGCCCTTTACCTCATCCTCATCTTCAATCCTAATCTTGACTTGGCTTTCCAGGAAGTCAGAAATGCCCTCCATGGTGTGTTCTCCTGTATATGGTACAGCCTAGGAAGAAAACAGAGCATGGTTAGGGCAGGAGCCTCTTCTTGCAAATCACTCATAGGTTTCAACAAAGATCAACCCAGGTAACGAGTAAAACAGGGCCAAAGATATTTAGGGGAGTACCCCAAAGACATTCAGGCAATTATCCTACTAGCCCCCTGAGTATTTTGGGCAGATTCTTAGCCTGTCTGAGCTTCATCTCCATGACTGTAAAAATAAGAATATTAAATATTTTTCCATCGTAGGATCGCAGTGTTGTGAATCTCAGCATGGACTCTAAAGCCATCCATCAGGCTTTAACTCATAGCGCATTACTCATCAGTGTGCCTTGCTTAAGGAACCTCTCTGGCTCACTTCCCTTTTCTGTAATATGCAGGTAATAACAGTATCTATGCTACAATGTTGTTATAAATATGAAACAAGCGAATATATCAAAAGTGCTTAAAACAGGGCTCAACTCACAGTAGTACTATATACTTTGGCTATTATTATTATTATTACTAAAGCACTATAATATGAATAATTATGTATGTATGTATGTACTTATGTATGTCTGAGATGGTATCTCCCTATGTTGCCCAGACTGGCTTGAATTCCTGAGCTGAAGCAATCCTTCTGCTTCAATTGCCCAAGTAGCTGAAACCACAGGCACCCATGCCACCATATCCATGCCAAGTGGCTGTTACTTATAAAGAATCTAGCACATGGTTGATGCTCAGTCACCAAGTTTCCCTCTCACTTTTGGTCTTGGGAAAGTTAAGAAGCTACTTATTGTTCACTTAGTTGTCTAAACTTGTTTATCAAATAATTTAAAGTGACCATGACCTATCCACACACATCTCCTGTACTGGGCAGCTGGTATCACCACAGGGCTGTGGTCTTCCTTTGCCGACCTCTTTGTTCACAGTTCACTTCCTACCTATACTTCAAAGCCACTCTTTGAATCTTATTTAAATACTTTCCATCCTGCAGAGTGTTAGGAGGACATGAAGATTTGGATCATATCTGCCAAAACCTGCCCTTCCCCTCCATTTCAATTGCATTTAGAGTTGGACCCATGTGCTATGATGACTTCTCCCTCATGCTCAGTGACATTTTCCTCAGGAGCAGGGACTAAGGCTCATGCTTCTTTGGTTGACACTATCCTCCACATGCCAAAGTGGCCTGGAGGGTATGTTCCATCAACATTGGTAAGGTTGGTCAATAACTGTAATCCTAGGATGTGAGAGGTGTGATTGTCTCTAGCACATATTTTCCCTTTCCCCAGTTTTGCCATGGACGTTGCCCACTCTTCACTCCATTTAGAGACAGGAGAGCTCCCTCTCTAGAGGGAACCATGTAACCCAAGACCAGTTAAAACATCCACATCCACTTGGCCACAATGCCTGGGTCAGGAATGCATGACTAACCTAAGTTGTGCACAAATATGTATAGTGGGTCTCAGCACTTTAATAGAAGCCACTGAAAAACTACTCTTTAAACTTGAACAGGAGTGCATACAGGAGATTAGAGCTGAGAATGAAGCTAGTTTGGTAGAAGGCAGAGCTTGTGATAGGGAGAAACCAAATCCCCTATGATAATATCACAATGTTTTTAATTGTGAGACCCAAGAGCTTCCCACCTGTTCAGAGTCAGTGGGGAAAAGCCTGAAGAATGGGTACCGGTCTGGTTTCGTCAGCTGAATGTCATTGGCCGTGATGTCAATCTTGGCAATGGTGACCGTGGAGTGGTTTTGATACTTCCTGCCCAACTCCTCCAGCAGCGGGAATAGCACCATACATTTCTCAGACCAGGGTGCATCTGGAAGAGAAGAGTCTTGCTCAGGAGACTCTAAGAGCCAATGCCACTCCATAAGCACCATCTCTGTGTTCTTATGGTGTGATTGCTTTGCAAATTATACTCATCTTCTTTTAGTCATAGTTTCGGTTATTTTTATATGTTAGTCATAGTTCATGATCACTATTAAATAAACTACAAAGAAACCTTGGAATGGTGGCACATGCAAGTAATCCCAGGACTCTGGGAGGCTGAGGCAGGAGTATTCCAGGTTCAAGTCCACTTAACAATTTAGCAAGACTCTATCTTAAAATATATAATAAAAAAAGACTAGGCATGTAGTTCAGTATAAAGGCCCTGGGTTCAATCCCCAGTACTGTAAGAGACAGAGAAAGAATGTGACAGAGAGAGAGAGAGAGAGAGAGAGAGTATTAACGAATGGTCAACTTGTAACACTCAGCTAAACTGAATCAGCCTGGTTCTTGAGTAGAAGGCCCACATGAGGATTGTTACCAAAGAATCCAACTGAGGGCCTGGATCCCATGGTTGCTGTTGATTCTCCTGGAGAAGCGGGTCACACTGACGTGAACTCAGCTGTTCTAATCATCAGAGGAGCTTGGGGCCTTAACTGTCATTGAGCATGCTGCGATTCTCTTCAGGGGAGCTCTGGTCATTACCTTGAGAGTCGCTTCCTGGCTTCAGTGCAAATCCCTCAGCCTGCTGGCACAGACCCTTCATCCCACTGGCGCAGACTTTCTAATTTCCACCACTGACTTTTAGGCCTTCTCAGTGCAGATCCTTGATACAAACTTGCATGAAACATTGTCATGGGCTCTAGGCCTCCAGCTGGACTCCTGGAGGACATTGCCATGGGATCCAGGCCCTCATTTGGATTCTTTGGGTCTCTAGTGTGTGGACAGATCTCTTGTACTCTTGGGCATTTGATTTTTTGGGCTAATATTATAAAATAATCCTATAAACTTTGTGTCCTGTATTAAATCTATTCCCTTGTAAACCTTGACTCCAACTGTGTGTGTGTGTGTGTGTGTGTGTGTGTGTGTGTGTGTGTGATGGGGGGGCAGAGAGAAAGAGAGAGAGAACGAGCCCAGGGGTTTTCCAATGGAAGTTAAGCTACTTGCCCCAGGGGTTTTCCAGTGTGGGTTAACCTACTTGCCTAAGGTTATCCAAAAATTAGCAGAGGA
>RJWM01019765.1:25334-38482 GCA_004363535.1 Dasyprocta punctata | reverse complement strand
GCACTTGACTTCACAGTCTGCAGTGACGTCCTGACAGTCATCCACATCTACTTCAAGGAACAACACGCTGGAATATTTTTCAGACAGGGAATGAAAGGAAGGCTTGATCATTTTGCAAGGCCCACACCACGTGACTGAGAAATCAACTACTACAAGTTTATCTCCAGCACCAGCCAAGGCTTGCTGAAAGGCCTCTTTGTTTTCGACCTGCTGTGCCATTCTGGCTGCTGGGGGCCCGATGAGCTACGGAAGCAGGAGATGAAAGTGGATGGAGGGCGCAGAACGTAGTTCTCAACTAAGTTTTTAGGTAATCCAAACCGATTGTGTTAGAGCATTGCTACTGCCCTTGTTGTGTGAGACAGGTCTTTCACTGTGTAGTCCAGGCTGGCTGGCCTCGAACTCGCTATGGAATTGTTATGTACCCATAAAAGTAAAAAATTTAAAAGACAAGAACTACAGTACAACAAGATGGCTTGGATGCGATCTGTAACATTTGGACATGGGATTACACACTCCAAAATAAAGCATTGTGCCTGCCTTCCAAAGGAGAGGAGATCTCAAAGTCCAACCAGCAAACAGCACAGCACAGACAAGGCTTCACAGGAAAGAAGCAAGATTTAAAGGATTTGAGAAAAAATAAAGCCTCCGTGAACCTAAGCATTTTATCTAGATGGGGTCAGTGCTGCCTTTTGACCTAGTCCAAAGGGAGGCCTGAGGAAAAGGACACAACATTTAGGAATCACAAAGTACCCCCACTTCACACACTGGAAACTGAATACAGGACCTTCGCACTGAGCTACATGCCCAGCTCTATCCATTTATTTATTTACAGACAGGGCCTCACTAAATGCTAAGTTGTTCAGGGTGGGCCTAACCTTGCAATCTTCCTGCCTCAGCCTCTCAAGAGTTGTGGGATTATAGACATACAACTATTTAAAAAATAGTACTGTAATTTTTTACTTGACACATAGTAATTGTACATATTTGTGGAGTACAGTGTAACATTTCAATACATGTATATAACATACAATTATCATATCAAGGTAACTGGCATATCCATCACCTTAGATATGTATCATTTCTTTATGTTGGGAACATTCAAAATTCCTTCTGCTAGCTACTTTGAAATATTCAATTACTGTTGTCAGTGATAGTTATCCTACTGTGTTACACACTATTAAGATCCCTCCTATTGGCCCCCTGCCAACTTGGCTATTTCTTTCCTGGGTTCCCAGGCTCCTATTTCAGATGCCTGTGTGTGAATAAAAAAAGAATAATAATAATAAAAGAACTGCAGTACAGCCTAAGTTGGCCTCCTGCCTCAGCCTCCTGAGTGTTGAAATTTGCACCACACTCAGCCCACAATGGTTTTAAATACCAAGACGGGAATCTTTGGGCTGGCACCTTAGCTCCCTGAGGACAAGAACTGTATCTTATCTGTGAGATCCTAGTGCTGAAGCCAAGGTTGAGCTCACAGTAGGTCAGCAAAATGAGATTCTGTCCGAACTCACAATTTGAAGTTTGAACCAGAAAGAACTGAATTAGAATCCTTGGGCAAAGCTTGCAGGTTACGTCTCCTCAGTGAGCCTCAACATTAATATTGGGGGTGGGGGGTTGAAGGAAGGTCTGTGTAGTTCAGACTGACCTTGAACTCACAGTAATCTCCTGCTTCAGCCTCCAGGTACTAGAGCTACAGGTGTGTGCCACCATGCCTAATATTTTTAACTATAAAATAACACAAAGGACTTGGGATGTAGATCAGTGGCAAAGCAATTGCCTAACATTACGTGTAGCCCTGGATTCAATCCCCAGTACCGCAAAAAATAAAACTGATGTGCATGTGGGTAATCCTAGCTACCTGGGAGCCTAGAGCAGAAGGGTCACAAACTGAGGCCAGCCTGGGTCATTTCCAAGATCCTATCTAAAAATAAAAAGGATTCAAACCAGCTGTGGTAGCACACACCTGTAACCCCAGCACATGGAGGATGAAGCAGGAAAATCACCTGGAGTTCCAAATCAGCCTGAGCTACACAGTGAGTTCAAGGCCAACCTGAACTACATAGCAAGACCCTGTCTCAAAAAACAGTAATAAATAATAAAAAGGACTGGAGATATAGCTCTGTGGTACTATGCTACATTCACGCGTGAGTGCCTGGGTTCAACCCCCAGTACAACAAAAGTAAACAATACAAATGCCATCTACCTTCTAGAGTTGCTGTGAGGACAGATTAAGTCGAATGGCATATATGGGGCAAGGGAGATGCTACATAATTCATAGAACTCCCAGTGACCGTGTTCTCTGTCAACATTTATACCACAGGAGATAAAGTCAAATTTAAATTGGTTTTCTAGGGGACAAGCAAGAAATAAAGAACAAGCTGGGCATGGTGCTGCATGCCTATAATCCCAGAACTCAGGAGGCTGAGGCAGGAGGATTGCTACAAATTTAAGGCCAGCCTGCGCTACACAGTAAATTCAAGCCCAGCCTGAACTACAGAGTGAGACCCTTTTTCAAAAAAAAAAGAAAAAGAAAAAGAAAGAAAGAACAGCAAATGTGATTACCCAGCTGTTTTTCTCTGCTATTTATTGTCAGAGCTTAGAGCCTGCTGTAAAGTTGGCCCTGTCTCATCCCCACTTCTGCTTTGGCTCCTGGTGAAGTCATATCGTTGGGCTTTACTCTGTCTGTCTATTGACACAGAACCTGTGAGTCACAAATTCAACAGGATGACTTTGCCGCAGTGTGATTGACTGGAAAATGTTCCCTCATCTGATTTTTTTTTTTTCAAGAAAAGAGACATGCTTATTTTTGCAGCATGGAGTGCAGGCTCTTTATTTATTTGACATGGGTCTCTCTGACATTCAAACTGACCAGGGAAGGACTCATAATGTTCGTATTTTGCTTTACCAAGTAACATCTATTTCCCCCCTCCCTCTCCTTCTGCCTTCCTGCTGACTATTATATCTAAAACAAACAGTCCCAGCACAATAGTGAGATTGCACTTGAGTTTGGTGTTTACTTGACATTTACACACTGGCCGTGCTGGACAGCTCAGGCATTCCAGGGCAGGGGCTCGGCAGCAGGGACTGTGTTCTACTTCACTCCCAAGATCCCGAGCAGTTGGACAGTGTCTTGAGAAGTTGTTTGTGCTGACTCTATCAGAATTATGATCTTTCAGGGGAAGGAGAGGCCTTTAAATGTCTTCAGTCTTCCCAGAAAATCTGTTCCTTACCCATGCAGGGCAGAATGACCATGCCGATACTTCTCTTCTTCCCCTTCAATCCAGCATGCACGTCACAGCACGCTAGTCCCCATTATTATTAATGTGATTTACTTCACTTCCAGTTCTATTTCTTCCTCCACAGATGGGGTTAATACAACAGGTGTGGTGGCACACACCTGTAATCCCAGCATTTGAGAGGCTGAGGCAGGAGGATTGCTATGAGTTCAAGGCCAGTCTGGACTACATAGCAAGACACTGTGTCACAAACAAAACAAAACAGATGGGATTAATAGTGTCTACTTTACAAGATTATTGTGGGAATAATATAAGCAAAGTATCCAGGCAGGTTCGGAGCCATAGAAGGTACTCTTTGAAAGTTGGTTCTCGCCAGATGTGGTGGCGCACGCCTTTAATCCCAGCACTCAGGAGGCTGAGGTAGGAGGAGGGTTGTGAGTTCGAGGTCCGCTTAGGCTACAATGTGAGCGCAAGGCTGGCCTGAGCTACATAGTGTGACCCTGCCTCGAAAAACTAGGGCCGGGAGTTTGGCTCAGTGGCATAAGTGCCTGTCTGGCAGGTGTGAAGCTGTGAGTTTGATCCCTGGTGCCACCAAAAAAAAAAAAAAAAAAAGAAACTTGGTTCTCCTCACTTGGCTGAGGTCTATGCAGACTAGGGACTTACTGATCAATCCCCTTGGAGGCTGGGACTTAGGTAGGAGCCAAGATACCTCTTTTCTCATCCAAGCTCTGCTAACAGGTAGCCCGGCAAATTACCTCTTCTCCCAGGCTTCTGTTCACGTATGCAAAGGAAGTCCTCCAGTTACATTCTCACACCATACAACTTCCATATCTTCAGTTTGCAGGAAGTCCAAACTTACTGACATTAAAGTCTAACTAGTTCAAAAAATGATATACACAGATGCTGATGTTTAAAAGAGGTAGTAGGAGAACAGATCATAATATTCAGTCCTGGGCAGCATGTAAAAAAACCCAATATTCATATGGGTGTGATGCCCCACACCTGTAGTCCTAGTACTCAGGAGGCTGAAGCAGGAGGATCAGCGTTGAGTTCAAGACAGCCTGGGCTACATAAGTGTGTTCAAGGTCAGCCTGCACAGTGTAGTGAAAGCCTGTCTCTAAATAAATAAATAAATAAAACCAATACACTCAGCAGTAGAACGCTTGCCTATATGCAAGGTTTTGGGTTCAGCTCCTGGCACTGCTAAAAAAAAAAGAATAAAAGGAAACCAGTATCTTACCAGTTTGCTAATGAGAATGTGAACTGAAATTTTTGAGGAATAGTTTAAAAGGGCTGAAATTTACTATAAATCAGTTTCTATAATTTTTGTTTTAAGACAGGGTTTTAATATGTAGTGCAGGCTGGCCTCAAACTCATAGCAATCCTGCCTCAGCCTCTGAGTGTTGAGATTATATGCATACACCATCACACCTGGTGAGTTTCTATAATTGGACTATAAGGAAATAAATAAATAAATATGCTAAGGATGCACATAAATTTTGGAAAGATGAAAACCTGGAGACATTTTAAATATAAATCAAAAGATTTTTTAAATACCAATACTTGGAAAAACTATGACATGTTTAAAAATACTAGATATAGCTAGGCATGGTGGCACAGTCTCTTGGGAGCCAGAGCCACAAGGATGTGTTCCAGGCCAGCCTGGATACTTAGTGAAACACTTGTCTCAACAAAAACAAAAACCGCTACTCCCTCATTATGTATCCAGATAAGAAAAATGTCTGTTACATTACTAAGAAACAATGAAAGCAAATGTATAAAGCTGTGTGTAGATGATAATGCTTTCAAAGTAAATTTTAGTATTTCCATTAACTGAAAACTTACACACCAAATTGTTGATCATGGTCACAGCTGCAAAGGTGATATGTGGGGGTTTTTTCCCCCATTAAAAAGTGTTTATTAATTGATTTTTTTAGTTGATTGATTTTTTAAAAATCTCTTGTCTCACTACTGGGGATTAAACCTAGGCCCTTGCATATGCTAGGCAAATGCTGCAATCAGAAAAAAAAAAATTTACCTTTAAAAATAAAGTAATAAAATAAAAAGTGGGATTTAGGGGTGAGCATGGCATAGCAAGCAGGGTTTCTCATGTTCCCTTTTGCAACCCCATTAAAATGCCTGTAAAGGGATTGAAAAGACAAAACTCACCAGGACAAAGGAAACAGGAGCTGTGAAGTAGATGGATAGATAGCCGCAGATGGGAAGCAGAGGAAGCAGAAAACTAAGTGGAACTGTTACCGGTTTTGGGGATCCTGCAGACTCTCCAGGGGTTCCTGATGTCCTGAACAAAGAATGGGGCCAGACCAGTGAACAAGATAGGGCGGCGTTACATTTAGTACAGGTAGGAAAAGAAGTGCCCGCTGCAGAGCTAGAGCAGGCCAGGTGAGCGTCCAGGGGGCCGGGAGGTTAAGGACCCACCTCTCCTGTACCCCCCATTGCTCAAGCTGACGCCAGACCCAGGCCTCCCTATCAGAAGCCTGCTTGACTGACCACCAGAAGACTTGAAGATAGCACCTTCGGAGGCGCCCAGGTGCCAGGCTCCGGAACTGTGTCCTGCACGCGGGTCCTGGATCTCTGTGATCGGAAGGGCATGCCCACTTGCTCAGCTGGTTGGTCACGCCCCAGTCCCCTGCCTCAGAATGACTTTAAGGGCCAGGATACCTAAAGCGTTCATGAAGTAACTCATGCAAGTGGAATGCCTTCGGAGGCGGAAAACATGATTACTGTCTGAACATCTATATAAGCAGCAGGTAGAAAGTCTACCCATCCACACCTACTTACCAGCAGTTAGGCCCCAAGATTCCTCTCCAGCCCTGGGCAGCTGAGTGAGTGACTTTGTCGCTGAGCCTGAGAAGGAGGTTAGAGGTTTTACTATCTGGAGAACGTGACCCGGGCAAGGTCTCTGACTCTGGGAAGCAGGCACAGCAAATGAGGAGGAAGAGAGGACCAGCTGCTTACCTGAGCAGCCACCGCACGCACCTCCTTCCCTGTGTGACCTCTCTTAGGAGGCTTTACTTTCTTACTGCCCCATAATACAGTGTTGTTTGTTTGCCAGGGATTAAACCCAATGCCTCCTGCATACAAAGCATAAGCTTCAGCACTGAACTACCTCCTGGCCCCATATTTGTAGTTTTTTAAATTGTAAAATAAGGGTCACTTATTAAACAAACATGTACTAGTTACTATGTGCTGGTCAACAGCATTACATTCTGGAATAAGTCAGGTAAGTTCTCTGCTTGATTTTTTGTTTGTTTTTTTCAGACAGGGTCTCACTATGTAGTTCAGGCTGGCCTTGAGCTCACTTTGTAGCCCCAGCTGGTTTTGAACTTGCAACAATTCTCCTGCCTCAGTCTCCCAAGTGCTGGGATTACAAGTGTGCACCACCATGCCTGGTTTATTTGATTTTTTTGAGACAGGTCTATGTAGCCCCGGTGCTGGCCTCAAATTCATCCTCCTGGTTCAGCTCCCAGGTGCTGGGGCACATGCCGGGGAGGGCAGCATGACACTGTGTCTATGGAAGTCTACACTACGGTGCTTGCAGGACAATGCCAACATCAGAAAGGGAACAAGAAGACAAAATGACTGAATGTGCCAGACATGGTGGCACACACCTGTAATTCTCCCACTTGGGAAGCTGGGAGAGGAGAGTCACCATGAAGTTGAGACCAGCCTGGCCTACAGACTGAGTTCAAAGCCAGCCTGAACTACAGACAGAGACCCTGTCTCAAAAAACCAAAAGAAAATAACTTAATGTGTATTAAATGTTTAGCATAGTACCTGAGACGATCTCTGAGAGTGATGATGTTAGTTAGCAATCTGAAAGTCCCTGTGCCCCGATTCCCAGAGAGAGAACACAGATCCTTCCAGTATCCCTTCGAGGAATAACATGGGTAGGACTGTGTGCCAACATGGTCAGTAGAGATGCAATTTTTCAATGATGGACTTGATTTTCAAATTCTCTGACCTGCCTAACTCAACTATTTTTGGCTGTATGGCTGTAGTTTTAGGCTGGCTTTGACCTATGTAGCCCTGGCTGGCCTTGAACTCATGGTGATACTCTTGTCTCGGCCTCCTGAGTCCTGGGATTATATGTATGCACTACCACACCTGGCTATCCGATCTAACCCTTTTATTTTATTTTATTTTATTTTATTTTATTTTATTTTATTTTATTTTATTTTTGAGGGATGAGGTGGGAGTACTTTGGGTTGTTGGTTTGAGACAGGGTCTCTACAATTCAGGCTGGCTTCCAACTCAGCTGGTGATTCTCCTACCTCAGCTTCCTGAGTGCTACGATCACAGATGTGTGCCACCGATCCTGGTTTATCCTGCCTGACTCTTGACTAGCTTATATGGTTCAAGGTCATCCTCTTTCTGGATTTAAGAAGAAAACAAAGCAGAACAACAACAACAAGGGCAACCAAAAAAAAATGCTTGCAAGTCATGGGATAAAAGCAGAAAGATTGATTCTTAGTTTGTACCTGGCCCTACAAAGTTTCAGATGAGCTTGATCCTTGATTGCTACACCCGCAGGGAAGCTGGGATACCTAGGGAAAAGCATAATGTGACAAAGTAGTTCAACCTTCAAAAAAATGTATTCCAGGACCGGGGATGTAGCTCAGTGGCACAAGCACCTGCCTGGCAAGCTCAAGGTCCTGAGTTTGATTCCTGGTACCAAAAAAAAAAAAAAAAAACAAAGGACATTCCATCACCTCCCAGTGGTGAGTATTGTGGAACCAATTTCATGAACTGCATCAACTTTCAACTCTCATTGGTTCAGGGGAGAAACTAACATTAGTGTATCATAGCCAATATTTTGCTTAATGCTCAGAACAGTCTTGGGAAGCAGGTATCTTCAGAGACCCATTTTGCTGGCAAAAGGAAGTGTAACCAGTTGATGGCAACCTGCCTGAAGTCCCTGGGCTAGTGACAGAGAAGACAGGCAGGGCCCAGAGTCCAAATCCTTGGGTAGCAGTGTCTACCTGACCCCTCTATGTCACTACGTATTTTTATTCCCTGCCATGCCTCATCACCCATAGCCCAGGGAATTCTGCCTTGAGTCCCCTTCTCAGTTAAGTTACAGCAAGATAAAGAATTAAACTCAGATAATGACACTGCAATTGGACCCAGATCAACCAAAGACATTGTTTTGTCCTGAAAGAAGCCCGAGTGACTTTCTGTTCTAACGGAAGACTGAGTTTGTGGAAGGAAACATCAGAACCTGGAAAGCCAACAGTTCGGTGTTTCCCACAACTCTTGGCTCCAACAACTCTGTTGGTTAAATTTAGCAAACAGAAATATTTATCAGTAACTGACTACATAGACTGAGTTCACTCTGAACAGATTACCTTTTTGAATATCTCCTAGAATGCTGGGAATTTCTCTAAGATTGCATAACATTTCCCGGGGCTTCCTCCTCTAAGCCACTTTTGGTTGCTCCTGGATAGAAGAGAAGGATGAGTGTAGATTCCGGTTACTAACTTCCAAACAATGCACTGAACACAATGTGAGATAGGCCGATGCTGTCAGAAAATTCTTCTGGCCATTTTTTTTCTTTCTTTTTTTTTTTTTTTCTGAACATCGACCCTAGCCTTTCTTTTGTCACTCTTTCTGCCAGTCAGTACATTAAGATCGATTAACAAACCTAAGGCAAAAAGAATCACAGAGTAATCAAACGCATTGTGATTATTTTTTTAAAAATTTCATTTCCCTGGCTCAAAGTCTGTAACGTTATATTGGCAAAAATAAGCTACCCTCTTGTCTGGCCCACAAACTGAGAAGAAAATTAAACACAGAATTGCTTGTTTCTTGTTTACATTTCTCAGGGTTTGAAGTGTTCATTTTCCAACCTTCACAAGTCCTATCCTTTCCAGAATGCCAAAAGTTTACCTCCAGCCCAGTCTGACCCAGGGAACTGAGTTTTCCTCTGCAAGATGACATAGTCCTAGTCCAAGAATCTGAGGCTCTGTGGCTCTTAATAAAGGAAGTAAAATCTTTATTTATTTATTTATATTTTGAGACTGGGTCTCGCTTTGCAGTCCAGGCTGGCCTTGAACTTGCTGTGATCCTCCTGCCTTAGCATCCAGAAGGAAGTCAAATCTTGGAGTGTATAATGTCTCAGTTCTCCTTTGCAGCTAATTCTTCCCCTCCCCCAGAAACAGCAAAACTTGGTGGTGCAGGTCAAGAAGAAAATTCCAGCAAGTTTCCTCTGTACACTTGCCTTGTTATTTTACCTAAACATTTTTTAAATTTTTCAATGAGAGTTTTTTTTTCGGGGCGGGGGGTATACCAGGGATTGAACTCAGGGCCTTCACATTGAGTTGACTCTCTACCCTTTTTAAAATTTTTTTTGAGACAGGGTCTTGTTAAAGTGCCCAAGCTGGGTTCGAACTTTCAATTCTCCCACTCAGCCTGCTATAGTACTAGGATTATAGGCCTGTAGTACCAGGTCTGGCTAAATTTGAATACTTCTAAATCTGCTTTTTTTTTTTTTTTTTTTTTCTTTTGGTCTTTTTGAGATGGGGTCTTGCTATACAGTTCAAGCCAGCCTTGGGCTCACTTTATAGCCCAGGACACTCTCCAACTCCCAAGGATCCTCATGCCTCAGCCTCCTGAGTGCTGGGATTACAGGCGTGTGCCATCATGCCAGCTCATTTACTTTTGAAGTTGTTTCAAATGCTGATAGTATTCAGAGAATTCTTCTGGTTTTAAAAATATCACAGGTAGCTAAGTATGGTGCCACATGCCTGTAATTCCCAGCACTGCGGAGGCTGAAGCAGGAGAATCTCTATGAGTTTATAGAGGTCAGCCAGGCCTACAGAGTGATAATGACTTAAAGGCCAGCCTGAAGTACATAGTGAGACCTCATCTCAAGAAACAAAACAAAAAAGGTCACAGATAAAGATGACTGATGTTAGCCCTTAGTTTCTTTTGTTAAGTAAAATATTATTAGCTGGGCGTGGTGTTTCATACCTGTCATCCTAGCACTCTGGGAAGCTGAGGCAGGAAGATCACAGGTTTGTGCCCAACCTGGACGATTTAGCAAGATCCTCTCTCAAAATAAAATTTAGAAAGGCCTGGGAGTGTAGGTCAGTGCAAAGACCCTGCGTTGAAGTACTGGGAGACAGGAGGAATATTACTTCAATGTGTCATACTACTTTTAAAAGTTTTAGATTTTTAAAGTTATTACCCTCTACTCTGACAGATATGTAAGAATAAGTGATTTAGCTGGGTGTGGTGGCACACTGTAATCCCAGCACTTGGGAGGTTGAGGCAGGAGGATCACCACAAGTTCAAGGCCAGCCTGAATTACATAGTAAGACTCTGCTTAAAAAAAAAAAAAAGGCAGTAGCAATTTATTTTCTTTATTTATTTTTGTCTTTTTGAGACAGAGTTTCACTAAGCAGTTCAGGCTGGCCTTGAACTCACAGTGATTCTCCTGCCCCAGTCCCCCAAATGCTGGGATTGCAGGCATGTGCCACCACACCCAGCAAGCAGCTGCAATTTAAAAAGCATTTGTTTCTTAGTATCTCCTTAACATTTTAGGGCAAGCTGAGGGCACTGATAAACTGAATTTAACATATTGTTGTCAAAATAGCAGCTCGAAAGTCTTTAAGGTAATCTCATTTTCTTTCTTTGGTACCAGGGACTGAACTCACAACCTCGAGTCTGCCAGCCAGGTGCTTACACCACTGAGTTAAATCCTCGGACCTATTTTTTGAGACAGGGTCTCACTATGCAGCTCAGGCTGGCCTTGAACTCACTTTGTAGCTCAGACTAGTCTCGAACTCACAATGATCCTCCTGCCTCAGCCTCCCTGATGCTGGGATTAAAGGCGTGTGCCACCATAATCTCATTAATTATAGATTATCTTTTTAAATAGTTTAAAGGATGTCCTGTGCCTAAGATTTTTTTTGTACTTAAGTGATGTAACTTAAATGATTAAACCTAAGAGCTCATGAAAAAGATTTTAATTAAATTTCTGAGAATTGATTTTTAAATGTCTGTGATTCATTTTCTGCTCTAAAAACTTCAATAACCAACGTTTGGGTTTTGAAAGGCAATGAATTTGGCTTCAGAAAAGAGTTGACTCTCTCCATTTGGTTTTGGTTTAGGTTTTGGTTATTTTTGTTTGTGTTTTCAAGTTTGTTTTGTTACAGTGCCTTGGCCCAGGCTGTTCTCTCACTTTGTCCAACTGTTTTGAGAGGACGAAGTGAAGATGAATTTTATTTTTTGTCTCCTTCACAGAACTTTTCAAAGAAAGAAAAGGAGTGGGTGGGAGAAAAGTCCCCAGCCTGTGAGCGCTCAGAGGGCAGAGCTAAGGATGAGGCTGGCTCCCCCAGCCCCGCCCTCAGCATTTACCCCAAGGAGAGTTCCGCCAGGTCAGTTCTGGTCACTTCATTCATTCTGCAGTCACTGGGTGCACTGGGCTGGTCCCGAAAGGGCCCCTGTGGGACAGCAGCTACCAATAAGAAACTAGACAGTGGTGGTCCCAGGAGGAAATGTAGCGGAGTCGCCATGCAGCTTGACTGGGAATCAGAGAAAGCAAGAGTAACTTCTAAGGGGCTCAGGGCAAGAGCGGGACTCTCGAGTTTGTGTATGATGGGGGCTTTCGGGAGAACTGACATTTGAGGGAAGTAACACGGCTGATGAAAAGACGACACCCTGGCTGCAGGGCTTTTCGAGAACATCCAGTTAAAAAGAGTTCAGGGAGGGTGGGATCAGTCCCTGGAGAAGCCTCTGCAAAGTTTACCTAGGGCCAGCGTGGGAAACATTGAGTCCACCAGGGTCAGCACTTCAGTCCTAAGCCTCCAGGCAAGGGGGCCCTAGAAAGGTTGGCACAGGTGGAGAGGTACAGAGTCAAAGGACTGGGACGACCCAGGAACAAAATGGATCAGGCTGGGGAGGGGGGACAGACCTTCCCCGGGGGCTTCGGGAGGAGAGGGGCTATGGGAGTTGAGAGGCTACCACCGTCATGATGAGCTAGATGGAGGGAAACTGAACCAAGGCAGCTCCAGTAGGAAAAACACAGTGGAGATACTTAGGAACGGAAATGGATGGATTCCCAGATCAAAGAAAATGAAGGAGGAGTACAGGGAAATCTGGGTTTCCAGTTTAGGAAGCTAGGAGAGCCTGAAGAAAGTATAATGCGTCTGCATGGGTTGTGGTGAGTGCTGAAAGACCAACTTCCTGCTAAGAGGCTGTTCAAAAAGGAAAAGCACATTACTCATTCGTTCAACAAATACTTATGGATGACTACCATGTGCTAAGCAGGCATTTGTTATATTGTTGTATCCCCTAAACTAGGACCTGGGGATACAGCAATGAATATAACAATAGTTCTTATCCTCTTGAAGTTTATATATGGTGCCCTGGAGAATACTGGTGATATAAATAGCTAGTATGGATTGTCAAATCTTGTGCTTGTATGAACTAATTTGATTTTAATCACTCCTAGATGTATTAATGCCCCCATTTTACAGAAGAGGAAACAGGTGAAGTGAGGTCACTTGCCCAGCTAGGTAGCAGCAAGCAGTCAGATGAGGAAATCTTGTGTCAAAGTCTTTTTTTTCTTTTTCTTTTTGGTTGTTTTTTGTATTGTTGTTGTTGTTGTTGTTGTTTGTTTTCTCTTTGAAATGGATTGTTTTTGGTACTGGGAATTGAACTCAGAACCTTGCGCTATTTTTTTTTTTTTTTGAGACACAGTCTCAGTATGTAGTACAGGTAGCCTCAAACTCGTGGTGACCCTCCTGCCCCAGCCTCCTGAGTGCTGGGCTCACAGGCAAGTGCCACCACACCTAGCTAAAAACCACTACTTTCTTAACCTCTTCATGAGACAGAAGTTAAAGCCCACTACTAGCTACTTGGGAGGCTTGAGTCACAGGTTTCAAG